>JAQGCH010002561.1:0-12364 GCA_034699485.1 Nanhermannia elegantula
TGTTTGTTATGATTTGAGTCTATTTGACTGCTTTTTGAGTGGCGTTTACTTTATTTCACAAATAAGTGTATCAAATGTCTGACTATAAGTATATATAAATCAATACTTTTATTAAATGATTTGTATGTGATTTGTATTTAAATTAATAAAAAGTGAGAATATTTAGTAATAATTATGGCCTCTATCGAAAAGTTAGTCAAAGCTTTCGAAGCATTAAAAGTAATCCAAACACCGATTGATAGACCAGAAGAAGCACTCGTTTCCACGCGTTTTATGTATTTATTATTATAATTATATTTATTTAATTATTATTTAATTAATTATTTTGTGTTTTTATAGCAAAAGAGAGACGTCTTTAACAAAAAAAGACAAAACAATTCATTGCAATACAATCGCAGACATAATCTGTTGCCCGAGTTTGAGGTGAGGTTTACATGAACTCAAACTTATTATAATTTCTTATTTCATTCAATTAATTAAATCATTAATTCTTTTAATCACAGAAATATCGAAGACTTTCATAAATTTCTTGGGATAACAATCGAGACATTCCTCGCCTGTTGTGATGACTCTGACTCTGACGTGAGAATGATTGCCAACGAATGCCTGAACCGAACCATTAAGAACTTAATGGACACACAATTGGGTAGAATTCAAGTCGAACTCTATAAGGAAATTAAGAAAAACGGGTCGAGTCGTAGTTTGAGAGCAGCGTTGGGTCGTTTCGCAGATTTGTGTCATTTGACACGACCCGCAAAGTGCAGACCTTATGTCTTGAATTTGTTTCCATGTTTGGTGAAAATAAGTGATCGGACTGAAGAAGACTTAATTCAGGAAACACTGAGAATAGCAATGATTAAAATAATGCCAATTTTGGCCTCTTTTGCCACCGATAATGAAATAATCAGTCTTTTGAGTGCATTTCTGCCAAATCTGCAGTTTGTTATGTCAAGTGTTCGAAGAACTGCTGCCTCTTCTCTGGTAGTGATTTGTCAGTATTCGAGAAAACCTCAAATTTTCTTTTCTTGGCTTTTAAGTCAATTACTTGAGTCTCTCAACCAAATGACGGCTATTTCTGAATCGAATGACATTCAGTTCGAACAACAGACCAGTGATAGGGTTTTCGTTGGAATATTTCTTTGCTTAAAGCATATGATTCCACATTTATATGACATTCCATCACATGTTGAATATGAAAGTCTCAAGACTTTTGGCATAAGTCAAAAGCAAAGAGAATCGATTGCAAAAGATTACGATTCAATTACTGAAAACTTATTACAAATGTATGAATTAATTTTGCATAATATTCGATACAATAATAATCATAATGTGATTCTCTCATCACTGGAAGCTCTTTCACAACTAATGAAAACACCTCCAAAACTGATTCTTCCATATCTGATAGACTCTAAAGGAATTGACAAATCAAGAATAGGCACATATATGCGGTCTTCTCCCGCATCTCCTTCTATGCTTTCACTAAATCGACAAAATAGGAAAATGCAAAGCAATAATTCAATGAGTTGTTCCTCTATTAATGTCGAATCATTAGTAGATGACGAAGAAGTGAATATTTGTTTTGTGGGCTCACTCGATGATAAATCAGATCAAAGTATGAACTTTTCTGAACCAAATTTTCAGAGATTTATTGAAACCGAACAGTCGAGTAAATCACTCGAAGATTTTAATGACAGTGATATTCATTCTGAGTGTGGGAATTACGAGTCCACTGCCGTAGAGATGACTCGAATTGAATCTGAGAAAACGTATGCTTCAGAGTCTGAAACACAGTCCATAAAAAGTGCGAATAAGTATTCATCGCATAATTTTCAAGTCACAAAATTGACTTATGTTGAGTACGAAGACTCTGTTAATGATATGCAACTGTCGCCTACTTTTACTACCGATAGCTTTGATGCAATAGAAGAACGATTAAATGCAAGTCATATACATATATTTCATAAATCTCTTATACCTTTTCACTTATGTTTGTTATTTATTTGAACCAATGACACAATTATTTATTAGTGTTTAGTTTTATTTTATATATTTTTGAAGATTAATACCATTTCTGAGCACTATTTGAGGATTATAATTGTCTTTTATAGGGTTTGTCTATATTAAAGTGAATTTAGTTTATTAAATAGAGTAATCAATAGAAATCAGTTAATTTACTTATAATTTGTTAATCTATTTGTCTATAGACTGGTGAAATCGGAGAATATATTAATGAAAATATTCCTTCACTGGAATACTGTGTCAGACTCTTAAGCAGTCAATTCTTAATAACTGGAAGTCAAGGAAATCTAATACCTGATAGAATAGTACGCGTTAGCGTTAAGTCATTGGCATTACAATGTATTGCAGCCATAATACGTCTTCATCCCAAATCACTAATCATTGAAGTCTATTTAGAAACAGATAATTTATCACAAAAACCTGGTATAAGAACTTATTGATAAGTATTTATTTTTATTTTGAGAACAACTCACTGAAACTCATTTAGGCATTTAGTGATAGAGAGCCTTTTGTTGTAGACCTCAATTAATATCATTTTCTAAATTAATTGTTTCGAAAATTTTGTTTTATTTATGAACCCTTTAACAAAGTTATACTGAAAATGGATCTCATTCTGCGATTCCTTGATTAGCGACTGTCATCAAACTTAAAACCTGTTGAGAACAATGCACTCATTTCTTGAGTTTGTTTAACGCTTAAATCGCTGATTATTTGAGATGCTCTATAGTTATCTGAACCCATTTCAATATGTTTAATAGGGTGTCCACAGAGTTCCTCATCTGTGCTGAGTGTGCTTTACTTGTTTACTATATATTTAGTTCAACACAAAAGAATAAATCACAAAAATTCAAATGAATTATTGTCCAAAACTCACTGTCAATGATTTTAATTGAAAGTTATGAAAGAATTAAATAATTAATCTAAATATGAGATCACTACAAAACATTTATTCTAATAAATCAGAAACGTTTGTCACTATTATTGCATATAAGGTGAAAACGCGCGAATCAAGTTATTTAAAAGATTTTACTCTTAATTATTATACCTCAACAGTGTTTTTAAATTTACCCATAAAATTGTTCATTTGATTATTTAATAATTTTATTTAGTCATTCATTTTATGACTATTCATCAGCATATTAAACATCAATAATTATTAACAGATAAATTAAAAAACATTTTCTATAAATTTTTTATCTATTTGTTAAGAATATGAAATGATTTAAAGCCATTTGATTGAAATTTAGGTGAATCGCCTCAAAAAGTTTGGGATATTTTACTATATGCTTCTCATTCTGACCCACAATTAAGAGGACAAATAGCAATAGTTATCGGAAATTTCATAAATGAAGTTCTCAAACAGCCGTTAAATTATAATGAATTTTTACTTCTAAATTGTTCTGTATCTGCATATCCAGGTATAAAATGTTTATTTAGATTTACTTTTGAAAAGTTACAATTTAATAGTTGTCTTCTGCTTTTTATAGAAGTTCCGACTTTAGAAGAGTTGTTGACTATCTTATCGAATATAATATCAGATAAACACAATTCTTCTATGGCTATAAAACATGGACTTTTGGGGTTTAAGCTATGCTTTGGTAGTCTTTTGGAATCTAATGATAGCATCAATTTGATTGCTCTCACTTTAATTGATCAGTTGATTGAATTGAAGCACAACCCCTATTGGCTCGTAAAGGTGGCAAATATGCTCTTTTATACAGTGATATTGCGAATAACTATTTTTTTAAACAAACAAACAATTATATATTACAGGCAGAACTGGTAGACGTATTCTCTGATCTTCCCTATAAAACTATTCATTATCTCGAAATGTCGTCTAAATCTCCGCTACAGAACGGGATAGTTGTGAAGAAAGAGAGCATACAAGAAAAGATAGTAAATCAAATCTTTATTACATTAATATCTGACGAAGATTTTCGTGTTAGAGAAGCCGCTTGTGCTGCGCTCATTAAGTAATTCTTAATAATCTCATAACTTTAGACATTTTTCTTAATTAATTTTTTTAAACAGTTTGATTCCGTCACTATATACACCGGTTTTTTGTTATGATAACGATCCGATCACAGCAATTGCTTTTTTGCATACATTCAAGAATATACCCGAAAGAACAAAATGCTTTCAGGATTTAGAGAACTTTATTCCTCCGATTCAAGCATTCACTGATCCGTTAAACTTCGAAAATTTCAGCTCAAATTCTAATTATTTATTAGAAGCAAATCTTTCTACTATTGTTAAAAATTTATTCAATGGCTTACAATTCAATTTAGATAATAAACACGCACTCATTGGCTTTTGTAGTGCGTTATCTCTACTTTCAGAAAAATATCCAGTTTCACAATATCCGAATGCATGGGAATGTGACTTATCTGAAAGATCTATTGCCACACAATTGTTGAACATTGCAATCACTTTATTGTCAGCTAATATATCTGTTGTGTTAGATTTGAATACTCATCAAAGCGTTTTGATTCTTACGGCAAATATTTTGGAGGCTTTTTCTTATAACTTAATCAAAACAAACTACAAAAATAACATTTTAAACAATGAACTTGAATGGGGAATAATAAGCATTGCATCTCCTTATTTGGTCACACAATTAGAGTCTTTCTTCAGTCATTTGCTTAAAATAATGAACATTTACTCTTCTATTATTGACGAATCATTCACTGCTCCAAACGTAATGAATTCCATTTCAAGCTATAATAAAATGCCTGTAATACAGACCCTATCGAATTCTCCTTTAAGTCCAATACGAAAAAAGCCTATTAAGCAAAGCTCTGATTCAATCGAAAGAAACGAAAGTACTAAAAAAGGTGACACAGAAAAGACTGATAAAGACAAAAATGCAAAATTGCATTTCACTTCAAATGCATTATTTGTAAAGCTGTTTGAAATGCTTCGCGCCTCGTATTTAAGTGGGAAGACGTCGATGGACTTGAAAGCAGATAAGATATCCTCTCTTTTAAACGTAACTTTAAGTATATTTTCTCGACTGCTCGAAATCGCAACTATAAAGTTCATCAGCAAATACTCAGAAGAATTATTGCATTATTTGAAAACTGTTTTCATTCTTGAGCCGAGTTTGGCGGTTAAGAATGTGCGCCAACTTTTGAAATGCATATTCGGCACTAATTTTTCTATAATGTTCAGTAATGACAGTGATTCTGAAAGCAATGAAATAGTAGACAATGACAGCGCAGCCAATAACTCATTTACAAACAGATCCTTTTCTGGTAACAGTTCGAACAATAGCTCAGAATTTTGTGGACTTTATAATTGCAGTCTTTCTTCGCCTTACACTAAATTTACACAATTTTACGCATCAATGACCTCAAGAATGAACAACATTTTTGGTACAACTGATGAAACAGATCTGACTTTTTCGAGTTGGCTCAGAAAGAAAATAGAAAAAAGAGTTTCTCTTATATTAGACAAAAACATATCATCTGTGAACACATCTATAAGTCAGAACACAAAGACTGCTTTGACTTCACATATACGGCTATTCGAACCCGTGGTTATTAAAGCTTTGAAACAATACACAGTCACGAGTGATATCAATTTGCAGTGCGAAGTACTGGACTTATTATCACAATTAGTGCAACTCAGGGTTAACTATTGTTTATTAGATTCGGAGCAGATATTTATCGGATTTGTTTTAAAGCAGTTTGAATTCATCGAAAGCGGACAATTCGACAGATATAACAAACTGATTGGTCACATATTTTTCTTCTTGATATTGTTATCCTATGAGAGATATCACTCTAAGCCTATTATAGGAATTCCTAAAATAATTCAACTTTGCGATGGAATCATAGCCAGTGGACAGCATCCAGAAAAGTATGCCTTACCTTCTCTTCAATCAATTGTTGAAGATTTGATTTTATTGAGAAATGCGAGTAAAGTTGAGTCCAGCAAAGAATTGGAGGCTCAGCGGGAAGTAATAGTAGCCGACTGTTTGAAATTAGTTCAATTCCCACAGATTTTACAGATTCTTCTGATTGTTACGAAACAAAGTAAGAAAGAAGGAGAAGAAAAATGGAAGAAAATCTCGCGACAGATTATTGATATATTATTACCACAACTTGTAAAGCAGTCGATACATATTGATTGTTACAATTCATTAGAAATATTGCACAATTTGTTCGAATCGGTCTCTCCCAGTGTATTCAGACCTGTAGATATTTTATTGAAAGCACTATTTGCTGCCCCACAGCCTGATATCACTGATAATTATTATTTTTTCCATCGGTGGACTTCAATGATATTAGTGATTCTCAGAATATTAATAGTTCAGGTCAAAGAAGAAGTGGTTCTCTCGAGACTCGAGGAAATGAAGAGCTCAATAGTGACGATCGGACCTTTCGGTTTGCCAGTGATTCCCACCTCTTCTTTCAGTTCAATGAATTCGATTCCATTCCATATGTCGTCGATCACTAATCAAAATGAGTCATTCACTATAGAATCTGAAGAAATGTTTGCCGCATATTTGCTTCAGATAATACAGTTGTGTTCTCATGAGATTTCAATTCGTTATCACTCTATTTATAGAGATATTAAAAGTCATTGTGATTTTCTGGTCCAACAATTAGCAAACTATATGTTGATATTGACTCATATGTTCCAATCGGGTTCATTCCGTCGAGTGGCCAAAGCGGCGATGGCTTTAATTAAAAAGTGTCAGTTTCAAGAGACGTCTGACACTCACAGCCACACTACTAAAAGCGACAGTTGCTTCAATGGGTTCTCTCTCAACAATACCAACTCATCTTTTATGACAATTTTACCCAATTGTCCCACTTTAGCGCTTCAATGGTTCAACTTATTAATGCTTCTTAACTATGAGAATAATAATGAAGACGGCTTATGGAATAAATTGATTCAACCCAATCATAACACCTTAAGTGCATCCCATTCTAGGAGTCAATCAGTTGGGAAACGCAGAGGAAGTGCTCATAAAGTTAAAAACTTATTTGTATTTTCTCCCAGTTATGAAATCATAAGAAGAGGTTCATTGATATTGTTTTGTGACTTTGTATGTGAAAACATGAACGACGCCGAACACATGACTTGGCTTATTGTCCAAAATATTAATCAAATTATAAAAATGTGTTTTGAATTACCTGTCAGTGAGTTTATTAGTGCTATTCATCGCAATTCTGCCTCTAGTGGTCTATTCATTCAAGCTATTAATGCGAGATGTGATGAGAATCTGAAGATTCCCAGCTTTGTTAGACGTCTTTTAACATGTCTGGAGAGAGTACATCCCACACAATCGGCTTCACTCATCACATTTCTTATTGAAAAAATTATTTCTAATCAATCACTTCAAGGAAATTATTTATTGACGAGAAATGCAGAAGATCTGACACTCAATCGATTGAATTTAATCACGTCTTCAAATGAGTCTTTTTCTCACGAGACCACTAATCAAATATCAGTTCAAGACTTGAATAAACTTATTTCAGCTGTCAATTCGTCAAAATATAATAAACTTTTCTCTAAATTAGAATCTTTTAAGACTGACATCAATGAATCGAATGCTTCCTTAGTTCCAAATACCTCTCATCCACTGAAAGACTATGAAATGGATTCTAAAATTCCAGACATTAACAAAGATTGGTTTTTATCAATTTTAAGTAAATATTGTCGAAATCACAGCAAAGGCCACAGATCGGCGTTTCTTCTTAACAAACTCTCTTATGAAGATATTATTTCCGTATTATCTTCAAAAGATTTTGCGTTAGAAATTCTGGGAGAATGTATTGAATTCTGTGATCAGAGCCTTATCGATGAGGACCATAATTCCTACAACAAAATTATGTTTTCAGCGGTTTTGAATCGAATTAATTTACTGAAAGCCTCATTGAATTGTGTTTCACAACATGTTAACTATTTCGCAAACATATTACCCTCACCTCACTTTCCATTTCTACCACATTCTGAAATGAGTACACCTAAAGAGGCCCGACATCGCCACAAAATCATTGAACTCTTTAGTCAAACCAATTTTTGGAATTATTTATTCCGACTCTCGTTAGGATTTTTATCATTTCTCGAACATCACTCAGAACGTAGTATTTCACCGGATTTGCTCAAAAATACAGCACGAGTTGCGGTACTCTATTCAGAGGCAGCACAATACATGACAGAAGCTGTTGAGTGCGCTTCCTTTACTCAAGTGATTATAGTTTTGAAAATAATTAAGTCTGCAATAAATTGTGGCTCTATTTTCACATATTTGTCAGCGCCTGAAAATGTCAGTTTTCAATGCACTATCATATCAGCGATTCATTCATTTGCTCAGCACTGTATGTATTGAATAACTCATAATTTGTACCATATTTTAGTTGTTTGCTATCAATAATTATTACTTTTTAAAAATAATGTAAACTTTTATCAAGAAAAAGAATATGTGTTTACTCTAATTGTTTTATTTTGCTGTATAGTCTATGGAGAACTGACCAAATTAGAAGAGCCCGAAAGCTTTGCAAAGTCTGAAAAAGAAAACCCTGAGTGGAAACATCCTCACAGGGCTTGTATAAGGTTAGCCCAATTGGTCTGTTTCATCGAAAATAATAAACACGACTCTACACACGTTCCGCCAATAATTAGTTCACTTATAAAGGAAATAACGTTATCGACAGCACGTTTGCCACTTGTAAATAGCTTTGTTATGGTTCCCATTTCTGTTTGGAGCTATAAATATAGCAATTCTTGGAATCCATCATTTTTAGGTGATTTTGGAACTGTTGTGTCCACTATTCCTTCAGAATTTCTTCACGACAAACAAATTCTGACTCAATTTTGTTTCCGTATTATGAATTTGGGCTGGAGTTCAAGGATTCAGTTTGAAGAGATCTGGATGTCATTGCTTGGCGTGTTCGGCGCCACTTCTGCTATTAGTGACCCAAATGAAGACCAATCGGAACGCATTATCACAAGTATGTGGTCAGCGAAAGCCATCTCTGAGCTGTTGCTTTTGTCCACTCTATCGCCACAACCGGGAAATCCTATAAAAAGTAAATTTATTAAACAGAGGACTGAAAAGCTGCCGACTTTTCTTCACACTAATCATGGAGCGAAACTACAATTAGTTCGCGAACCCCTTTCAACAGCTATTAATGCTTTGATGTGTTCTGAAAAAGAAACGGAACTCAATAGCTATGATTTCGGCCAAATTTCAATTGAACTTTTGCGACACGCGATCAAAAGTAATTCAAATGCTAATGAATTGTCGCCATCTGTTTCTTCTGCGTCTTCTTCTTCAGGATATAGTCCTCTTAGTCCTGTCACTGGAAATAAGAACATCTCATTAAATCAGGAAAAACTTGAAATCGATTTGAATTCTTGTTTACATTTTTTGCTCGATCTGTTTGGACAACTTTTAACATCTCAACAACAAACACAACTTCCATTACTTACTGAAATTTGTAGATCAACTGTACTGTTATCTGATTTGTTTAATGAAAGATCACAATTCGAATGGTTTTTGGACACATCTTTAGAGCTGTATCGAATGGCACAGAACTCAGAGGACGAAATCATGTCTCAATACTTGATTGTAGGCATTTGCAAATCTGCTGCTGTTTTGGGTCTCGAACAAGAATCGGTTGTAGAAAAATGCAAAAAATGCATTGAAATAAGTCTGAAAAGTCCTTTTTTGCCGACAAGAATTGCAACATTACATGCTCTCAAATATATATTAGAATTTCGGGGAATCGGTATTAATGGAAAGGAGACTCTGTTTCTGCCAATCACTTCCGATTATCTTCTTAAGCATCTCTCGGATAATACACTGTAAATCATTTAAATTTTAAAAACAAGTTTACTGATTAAGAAAACATTAATAAATGTGTTTTTGTATGCTTTTAGACCAAGTAGTCATAACTTAGAACATGTGGAACAGATGTGGAAACTGGCGTTTCACTTGATTGAGAACTTTGTCGAAGACTTTTCTGAAAGTGATTTCGGCAAAAAAATATTTCAAGTGAGTAAACCTTCAAATGTTTAAGCAATTTGCAAATTTCTATTTCACAAATTTAAACTTTAATTATAGCTGTCGTTAAAAGTACTGACCGATAAAAATTCAAACGTTTATTATATTGTAGTCAATGGTTTAGAGCATTTGCTTTTATGTGAAAAATTTGCTATAAAAGAGTCAAATCTTATCGTTAAATCAGCATTAGATCGATTCAAATCATCCATCTCTCAAATTGACGCTCTTATGGCTCTAAGACTGATATCATCCGCAACTTATTTCGGTTAAAATTTGTAATTAATTGCCTTCTATTTTATTGATATATTTTTTGTAAACTCACAGTTGGATCCGTTGGACTCGACTCAGAAAAGAATATCGATGATAACGAAGAGTTTTTGCTGGCAATGGAGAAGTTGTCTGTGATTTTCGAACGGCTTAAAAGTTGTCTATCTTTTGAAGCGCAACAAATATGTAATGTTTTGCCTCACTTTTTATGTGAATTCTTTCCAACTCAAGATATTTTAAACAAATGCATCGGAGAATTCCTATCTGGACAGCAAACTCATGCTAAACATTTGGCTAACATTTTATTTGTGGTATAATTAAGTTATGATTGATTTCTAATACACTTGAATATAAATTCAATTGTTTATTAGGTTTTCAACAAATTACAAATGGAGTCGCGATTAGATATAGTGCACGACTGGGTCATTCTTTCTCTTTCAAGTTTTACTCAATTGATTCCCTTATCGCACGCCATTTGGTCGCTCACAAGCTTTATAATAAGCGCTTCACTAAATCCATGGATTCGCTACACGTAATTTCAATTCATTAAAAATAAGTGATTCTTTACATTAAAATAAAATTCAATTCTTAGCTTTGCATACGTTCAGACGCGTTTCGGGATCTTAGAAAATTCGGATCGAGAGTTATTTTTTATAGTTTGCTATAACTTTTATAATGAGGTAACGAAGACACCATTACTTGTCATATCCTTAGTTTAATTGCAATTTTTCTAATCATTTACTTAAAGTTAAAGACAGACCAAAATCGAGAAGCTTTTCGTTCAACTTTTCAAAGTGTGGCTCAAATCAATTCTCCCTATTCTGATGTTTTACGATATTTACAAATTACAAAATCGTGATCTAATATAAAAATGAAATTATAAATTGAAAGATAGATTAAAACTGTGGTCACATTGAGTAGTATTAGGCCTAATATTGTTGTTAACTCTGTCAACACATGTCCAGCACATGTCAATTGATTAGTTGCTATATCGGCTATATTTTGTTGAGATATATATCAGTAATGCGTTTACTACACAAATAGTGAAAACATTGAAATAATAATAACTATAATTTTTTTACTTATATATTGTGATTCATAGTCATTGATTTTCAGAAATAATTAAGAGATCAAAATGTGTTTTAGTTTTATTATTTGATCGTTAGATATACTGTACATTCAATTATTTTAATGAAATTGTGATATCAAACAAAAAACTCATTCCAAACATTTATTGTTATTGTAATCTTATTTTAAATGCTATCAATTTTAAAGAGTAAATTAAATGTTTTTAGCATTTGTTTTGAAATTTTATTTTTATTTTATTATTTAAGTATTTTTGAATCATTAATACATAAACTGTATTAATAATAATTGTTATTAGAACTGTAATTAAATACTACAAAAACTGTTAAAAAGAGCGCTTCAATGGCTTATTGGCTGAGAGAATGTGCAAAACAATCGAACATTGCATTTAACATAAATTGATTGAATTTTGGGTATTAGTCGTGTATACAATACAGTGAACTTTTTGCCCAATTTACAAATTTCTAAAAACCAAAGGTTTGCATCAATTGAATGAAACCCAAAACTAATTAAATCTATTCCTATAATAATTAGTAATTTAGGGTGGGTGGGGTCGTTCACAAGCGTAGCACTACTGGGCTTGGGTTAAAAATATAATTTGGGCAAAAAGTTCATTTATGCCAAACCGTAGTTTATACACAACCGATACCTCAATTGTGTGCACATTTTGATAGGAATAGAGAGAGAGAGAGAGAGAGAGAGATAGAGCGGAGACTCTATTAATATATCTTTATATCAATGAATCCTTAACTGTAAGCAAAACACAAATCTATTCCGATTTGAGATATATTTTGAAAAAAGTGTATGATTTGTGCCAAACGAGCAAAACATATTATTTGCTTATTTTGAATGTATATTATATGATATGATATATACTCACGAATGCATTCATTTGATTATTATATAAATTGAATCGATTTGTCAGCACTGATACCACTCTTACCACTCATACCATTCATACAACACTCATAT
>JAQGCH010002562.1:0-12362 GCA_034699485.1 Nanhermannia elegantula
ATTTAAAACCACTTCGAACAGGTATGAGTTGATTTACATTTAAGTAAATGAATGACTGGTATAAGGCGTTAAATACTAATGTAATGAAATGTTAATTTAATATAAATTTATTCAATATTATGGCACTTTGAATAGCGGCTCATCTTTTGTCATATATCAACTGTAAGTTTACAAAAATGCTTCTAATTCTTTGGTATTATTGAGTAAATTATTTTTAATTAGCCTGCATTAACCCCATCGTGTATGGCTTCATGTCAAAGAATTTTCGAGCGTCGTTTCGCGCAGCACTTTCCAAATGTCTTCGCTGCAAAGGTAATGGACAAAGCAGTACTAATCGAAGCTATACTTCAACGTATCGCATAAATAGCACAACAGCCACACGAGCTACAAGTATCTGGACCCAACAGAGATGAAGCTGACGCAAAAACAATTAACACACAGAAATAAAGTCTCAACCGTTTTAGCTTAAAAACAACACAACTTCGTTCATTATTTTAATTAATTCTGTATATAACTATGTTATTGAGTAAAATTATTTTATGTAAATGGGCACAGAATAACTTATAATGTATATAAGTCCACAGTTCACTTTCATTTCTTAATGTGTTTTAAGATTTATTTAAAAATCATTCAATTTGTACAGAAAAGCCTACATATGTTTTCATACAAAACACCACAAAACACAATTTAAGATACATATAATTATTATTGGTCTAAACTAGCAGTTCTCATAAATTTTTGGTCTCTACTTTTGGATTCTTTTAACGCATTTTGTATTGAAATATCACTGATTTCAGTTTTTTCACTCATCACTCACTATATCTTTTCATTTGATGTATACAGTGATGGCAAGGCATCCAAAATTTTGTCGCTCCAGTGGGTCATTCTGAAACTTCTATGGAAATTCTTTTAAAAATGAAGGGGAGTCCAACTCATCAGTTTTGAATGACAGCTAATTTTCTTGTGAGGGTTATGTTTTGGCAAAAAATTCTCTAATGGTTTTTTGACCTAATTTTCAATGAATTTAGATGACAATTTTTTTGGGTAAAGAATATGTTGGCACCACATTTGACTTGAAAGCCAAACATTTCAAAAGCCTTAATTTGATACCGGTATCAAGTAATTTGGATTCAACACTCAATTCAATTTTAGTAATTTTACGTTTGATGTGCTGTCCCACTCATGTTAATCGATTTGAGAGAAGACAAAAATAGATGTATCTAATATTTAAAATAAGTTTTCATTATATTTATCAGAATTCATAAAATTACATTCAGTTACTCTGATTAGATTACAATACATTGATTATGATTTATGTCTTAAGAATTGAACGACGCCTTTCAGATCAAAGTTCGTGTCAACATATTCTTTACACAAAAAATTCATCAAAATTTAAAAAATCAAAGCAAAAACCCACCAAAAGGACCATTAAAGAGAATTTTTGCAAATACTGCCCACGTTCGAGCCTTGCTCATCACGGATATAGAACACAGTAGAGTATATTATTTATATACAGATTATGTCTATATTTACTTTATTTGCTATCAAGAAATATTTACTTTCAAACACTCTTATATATTGTGACTTTAATTCACAAAAACTGATCTCGATTTTTATGAATCAGAGCATACAAGTATTTCGAAATATGAATTTTGTTTCAATGTTAGAAATGTATTAATACAATACACTATAAACTCTATGTATTAGAACTTTATAAAAAGATGTTTCAATTTTAGATATTTTATTTGTCATTTATTTGCACAATAAATCTTGATATAACAGACCTGAAGCGCAAATCGATATACTAGTTATAACTTAAAGTAAAGGTAATTTTATATTTAGATATAACATTACATGAACTTATACAGTCAAACCCATTTATAGTGAAGCCCGTTATAGTGAAAACCCGCTTATAGTGAAGAGTTGGCTTTGTCTCGAGTCCCAAAACGCTATAAAGATGACGTTTATAGTGAAACTCGTTATAGTAAATCCCCTTATAGTGAAAGGATTTATGTGAACCAATAGTATAAATAATATCTTAAAAGCAATTGAACTTAAATTTCATTTCTTTTAACTATTTTTTGGGTTACATTAGTATCAAATACATGTAATAATTATCATTTATTCAAAAATTTTTAATTTTATTCGCGAAAAACTTTACGAAATTTTATATTTTAAGTCCGAAATTACGAAAGAAATTTTAAATCAAATCCTGAAAAATAAACTGTTCATCAATAATGCTGTCCATAGGCTCGAAAAGGCCGTGCCTGAGCGCCTGGTGAGCCTAGGCTCGAAATGCATTGAGCCTGAGCTTAAGCTCTAGAACTCCGAGCCTAAACCTGGACTCTATAAGCTTTCATTTTTAGAGTCATATGAATTTTATTTATTTATTATAATTTTGGGAAAAATTTTCCAGGTTTCTCAACATTACAAGGCTCCAGGTCAAGAAATTCCATTAACACTGGTTATGCCATTTATTATATAAAGAAACTTATAAAAGTGTTTTGATATATTAATTTTAGACAAAAAAACTTGTTATCAATAAATAAATATAAAAAATACAAGTAATACCTTATAAATATTGCAGTGTATGAAGTAATACTCAAATAATATAAATTATTAATTTACTGTTAATTCATGGAATGTTTTGCATACATTTTCCTCAGGCTCAGCCTATGGACAGCATTATTCATAAAATTTGAAAATTCGATTTCAAGAAATCTTGAAATGAACCCCACCAAAGGTCCGGATCTTGGGCATGTATTATGTATGCATTCATTTGAAAGCATGCATTTTAGATTTAAATATATAGAACCGCATAGAACTAAGTTACTGTATGTATATATCGTGTTTACATGTTAAGAGCTGCAATATTTTTTACTGTAGAATAAAATCGGATTATTTGATGCTAACATATTATGTTCATTATAAATTTGACATGTTTTAATGAGACTTAACATGCTTTGACACAAAGGTTTCATTCAACCCTATGATCGACTCAATTTCGCTTAAACCTCAAGAGATAGAAATCAAAAACTTTGATAATACAGTGCATTATTTACAAGTTATGGTTAATGATTGACTTTTTGATATAAATTATGAAACATATGACACCTACAGTACTGTACATTTATTTTTCTATTGAGAGCATAGACCTGCTGACAAAATCCCCTCATTATAGTCATATAGTGAAGGATGAAAAGCAAAGTTTTAAATGTGAACAAAGTATGATTATTTTGAAATAAAATTTTAATATTCTAAATATCGCTAAATATCTAATAAAAATAAGTACTTTAACAGAAAAGTTTTATGCAATATTAAGCAGAAAAATATTTCATAATAATACACGAGTATTATGTGATTTCAAACATTTTGAGCGATAAAAATACTAACACTTAATTAATTTGGTTTAAATAAAACTTAGAGACAGAAAACTGTATGCACTGTATATTCTTACTCGTCAGTAATGTTTATTTTGTTTTATAAGTATATAGAAATATTTAATTAATTTGATATTTAAAAAAGAAATCCACAAATACGGAACTTTCAGACCCTGTTTTCATCTTTAAAACCTCACGAACTGTTTTATTGATAAAAAGCGTCTGATGTACAGCTAAATCAAAATATAAAAGTTTAATGTGAAACTTATTTTGATTTGCAATTAAAATAATTTGAAGATCTACTTTAGTATTAGCAAAAATGAATCTCTTCAATCATTTTCAAATACTGGAATTTAATTGAATTTATTAGTAAATAAAGTTATAACTTATAAGAGTATTATAATAAAAACAAGTGGTTATTTATCAATAGATTTGTATTTTAATTTCAATTCTCTTTTTGTTTAAAACAAAATTAATTGAGTTAACGTTAATTTCAGTTATTAAATGGCAAATAAGATATAATCATTGTACATCAGACATAAGCAAGGTCTCGAGGGGGCTGTGATTCTGGAAATTTTGAAAATTCAGGGTGGATAAACTAGTCGGTTTTGAATGACAATATTTTGGAACATTTGTTTTCCCGCAGAAATTTTTTAATTAAAATTATATTACTTTTTTCCACATTAAGACTTCTTTAAGACTCTCTTGGATGGGGGGTACACCCTACCCTAATCCACAACTTGCTTATATCTGCTGTACATGCATATGAATAGAATCTGTGCATATTATAATTCTTATTGTTTTATTAAATAAAAGCTATAAATCGAATTCGTCTCAATTTAATGACTTATGATGCTATTTTAGGCCACTATATTTTAAAGACCATCAAGTCAGCACCCTACTTTTCACAACACTTATGAATGAACAACGTGAGTATCACTAAACACGATAAATAATGATTGATCTTATAATATAAATTTTATTATATGACTTCCGCAGTTTGAGTAATAGATGTATTTCTAAAATCTAAATAAATTTAAATAAATTATTCTAAAGAAACGTCGGTTAGAGGTCTACCATTATTTTGGGTAATTATTTCAACTATAACTATAGTCAAATTTAATATAAATAAATTTATTGTAAAGCTTTAAATTAAATTTTAACAAGAGATAGGGAAACATTATAATGGTTTCTCACATTTTTGAAGTAATAAATTAATTTTGAAAATTGATAATTTTTTTAGATTAATTTCTGAAATAATAACTATGTTTTCACAAAAGTTCTTTATATAAATCAATATAAAACTGTATGACACTCAACAGGAAAATTTATGCATAACTTTTATTCTTTTATGAAATGAAGACTATTGAGCATAACAATTTTTATATAGGTTCAGTACTAAACAACCCAAATCTCAACTTTAACAGCGATTAATGGCCGATATAACAATTTAAGATGTTTCAATGGGCTGCGCTTCGACTCGCCTAAAAATAACTTTCCTAATGATAACTCTCCTAATGATAACTCTCCTAATATTAACTCTCCTAAAGACTCGCCTAAAACTCTGTCCTAAAACCTGTTTTAATATCCTTGAAGAGCATATTTAACCCTTTTTACCTAAAATAAAAACTCTGCTTTTAATTACTACAAGTTCAAACATTATTTATTTCTCGGTTTAATTAAAAATTCTGATTAAGTTCAGTATTAATTAGTTATAATGTTTTAATAGTTTACTTAAATAACAGATAATTAAATTGAAGAAAACTTTTTAAAAATCTAATAAATAAGTCTTAATTACAGAACACAAGTATTTGATTTAATATGCATTTTATCTGTGCTTTTATCAAACTGTTTGCTTTCTCTGTTTGTTTTCTCTGATCAGATATTAAGGGAAAGATAAACAGGTTTAAGACAGATGTTTTTAGGCGAGTTATTATTAGGAGAGTTAATATTAGGAGAGTTATGATTAGGTGAGTTATTTTTAGGGGAGTCCAAATGCTTCCGTTTCAATGTGGTCATTAAAAATAACTTTAGTAGACTTTCTGAGACAATTCTTTTCCAGAATTTCTTATGCAGTATCTTATACCCAATGTCGCTCTAAGCACCACATGTTTTTAAGTGTACAATTCTAGAACTCTCTCATTCTCTTATAAAATAATTGAAAAAAATAGAATTAATATCTGTTTTGATACGACTGATTAAACAATAAATTTATAAAAACTAATTCCCCACTTCTATACAATTTGATGATATAATCAATTTTCTATTCCTGTTTCTTGAAGTTCATAAAAGGAAAATTAATTATAGCATAAAATTCTATAAATTGAGCAAAATATGTTTTTGACATCAAAGGTACAAAATAAATATTGTTTGTCATTACCGGTAAGTATGAATACACAATACTGTATTTCACTCATTAATGCTTACAATACCTGTCTTTTAAGCTATAGCTGGTATTTATTATAATCTAATTCTCAGTAAAGTATAGTATTTTTAATATTCTAATATCAAATCAATTTTAATCAAATTATAGTCAAAGTCTTAATTAGAATTTATTGCTCAACGATATAGAACTTCAATATGGTATGACATGGACTTCACTCAATATCTATAGCAATTCCTAAGATCAAGTCTAATACGACTGCATAACTTTAATCTCTAATATGACTATAATTAGTTTAAGAATGCATAGAAAATTGAAAGCAAAATTAGTTATGACTTTATATCTTCTGGACTAACAAATGGATTGGAAACTTGGATTGTTTCCAAAGTCTACTTTTATCTTTTATCTCTCATCTTTGTTAGTAATAAATTTAAATTTTCTTCTGCTATTTCTGCCATTTTTGTTAAGAGAAAGATTATCTTTTAAATTATAGTTGGAGATCAAAAATTTTAAAATTTGTTTATTGTCTGCTATGTAAATGTTCCTATCAATCCATACCATCCATATAAACATATGCAACAAAAGTGTTTAAAAACAAAGCATAATTTATTAATATTATTGAAGAGCAAATATTTATTTAAACTCAAATAAATTTCTCTTGAATACGAAAAATATCAAACCATTTACTTTCTCAATTTGAATAACTATTCATACAATACATGGGGTCCTGCATGGGGTTACTCTAGAAATTAAGTAATCTGTTCATACTGTATGATATTTTAGGTCTGTTTCATTTTTTCGTAAATTTTTTTGTAGCACTGGTATTAATGTTATATATTAAAAGTGAAAGAATTTTTATATTTCAGCTAAAAAGTGAAGCAACAAACCAATGGTGCATTATGAGAGTCAAGAGTTTATTGAAAAACTTCTATCACTGTTATCTTAAACGTCTTAAAAAGGTCAAAGACAAACAGACAGTTTATCAGCTCATCATTTTTACAATAAATCTTTGAAAAATGTGTGATGGGGGCAGAGGTACAGATTACCGCAAACTGAGAGCACTGCGATTTTTATAATAGCGATTTTCATAATTTCTGTTTACCATTCCCTAGATATTTGTATATTAAGATCCTTAAAAACTGATTAAGATTCATAAAAATTTTTGAAAAACTATAAATGAACAAAAATTAATTAATTATAAGCCGGGTTCGCCAAGGCGAGGGTGTTGTACACCCCCCTGGAAAGTTGGAAAACTGGATGCCCCAAGATTTTTCCTAAATCTTAAAAAATTGTCTATTAAATCCAATGAGTTTACCCCCACCCCTTAGAATTTCAAAAATTTCTGACTTACACCTCCCCTAACACGAAGGGGTCTGACGAATCCTGATTATAAGTAATTTGTTTTTACACTTTAGCCTAATCGTAGCACTTCAATTTAGCCCAGACAATGAGGACTAGTGATGGAAAACATTAGAATTTTCAATCCCAATCCCATCCCATTAAAAAATTTGTTCAATCCCACCCACTCCCATCCCATGACTTAAAACCTAATCCCACTCCCATCCATTTTTAATTTTATTATTAATTGTTTCATTTTTTGGAGAATTTTTTAAAGTAATATATTTTAATGCCATTGTTTGTGGTGCTAGTTACAAATTTTTTAATAAATTTTGGAAATTTTTTATCAAAATAAAAGGGGAGACCAAAGGATTAATTTTTCAGAAAAATATTTTAGGAAATAAAATCAAAAGGACGATTTTATTGACTTTCAAATATTTTTGGTGAGGGTGTAGGGTGTGAACACCCTACACAAACTTATCTCCTTTGCAGGTATGGATTTGAACAGATAATTGACTGAATTAACGATATATTGATTGAGCTGATGCCATATTTGACTGGATTAACTACTATTTGACAGATTTGATGTCATATATAAATTACTTTACTATTTATTGGCTCATTTAAAGTTATATTTAAATATTTGCGGTTAACCGCGGTTCGGTTCGGTTCTAGGGTCTCAGTGAGGCACACCTCTTGCTGAAGACAAACACGAACAAAAAAATTTCAAATCTCTTTGATTTTTTCCAAAAAGTTTTTATTTAGTTCTAACATAAAATACAATTATTTGGTGAATTTAAATGTATATTAGCTTTTCATAAGTTATTTCACAATAGAATCACACAAATCGATATAAATTTTTAATTTTAAAATAAAATCTCATTTTAAATATCACATCATAACAAAGACTTTCAAATAAAAGCTTTAAATATGTCATCAAAACTTATGATAGCATTTGCACATGAGATACGCATACTATTTGCGCATTCAATTGACTTATGACTTGAAATATTATGATTAAAATATCTGTACGAATAGGTTTTGTTAGTTTTTGAGCCAAAACCGGCCATTTTATTGTTCGGGTGGACTCTCTTCCCTCACCCGAACAGGTTGTAGCCAATAATATGATTGGGATGATAGGAGGTATAGTGAAGATATGAGTTAGTACTGTTGGTTTTCTATAAAGAGTTGTTTTTACTGTAATTAATATATGTAAGAATGATAGAGTTACTAATATTTACGGTGTATTTTAATATTTCGTTACTATTAGTAAATTGCTGTATAAAATAGTTTAAATGGATATCTGATTGTGAGGACAGCATTAAATAGTCGTCAATATACGCGTCTCACGTGAGAGTCAAATATGTTGAATAGCCCTTATAAATAACCAATAGTTTAATAGCTCTGTCAAAAGTTTAGTATCTCTTCTCTTTCCGTTTTAAATATTTCAGTTAACAATTGACTGTGAAGACGGGTTTGGTTCAAAATTTGTCTAATTCTATGCTAAATAATAATTTTTTGTCCATATTTGGTGTGGAATTAATCCATTAAGCATTTTAATTATATAATTAAAGCTCACTCAGCGTTTTAAATCATATTTAATTAAATTTAAAGCTCATTATCTAAAGCTTATAACATGTCAAATAACACAATTTAGAAATCAAAAATTTCTAATTAATATGAAAAGGTGCGCAGCAACGGGACCCACTCGTTTAGATGTAAGAAAACGAGATTTATTTCACGAGACGTATATTTGTAGCCAATACTGTAATGCAAAAGCATTTGAATAATGAGCACTACATTCCTAATATTGTTTAATATGTTAACAAAGCTAATGAAGTGACAGATTTCCATTTATATTTCATGAGCAAAACAAAAATTTCATTTTTAAAATCTTAAGTGTATTTTGTTCATCAGAGTCAGTAAATATGTTTCTTTTTTAAGAAAAAAATGTTTTCAGAGCAAATGCAATGAAAAGTATTTCACGATTTTATTAATAACCGATAAACTAAAAAAAGGAAACACTGACAGTGAGTATCAGTGGGCCACAGACGCTGCACAGCCGTAAGTTGATTAGGTCGATAATATAACCTAATATTATCTAATGAACTGTAGTTTACTTCAGGTGACACAGTATAGATATTTCACTTTTCTATAGAGCACAAATTTGAATGAAAGTATTGATGTTAAAGCATATTATATTATCAAAGTATTTAATTCGTATGAACTAAATATATTATAGTTTAATAGTTCTAAAGACTTCATTTCAAAGTAAAGTATATAATTATTTGAATTTTAAAGATTTTCTCTTCAAACCAAAGAGTTGGAGTCTTTGATTGAAATAAAGTGAACAACGTTTAAAACTCTTTTATTCCATTCATGTTTAACATCCATTTTATTCCAATCAAGAATAAAGCGATTTCTTTGGATCAAAAAAGTTATTAAGCTTTGAATTTAATTAAATTAAGAAATACTGATTAAAGGATTCTCTTCTTGAATAAGAAATGGAATATAATCAAAAATCATTTCAATTCATTATATAGTTTTAAATTAAAGTCATTTTTATTAAATATAAATTCTTTAGATCAAACATGAATAACACTTTAATCAAGAGATCAGTATTGCTATAAGTTATAGATTTCTTCTAAAAAAATACGATACAATAATGCTAGCGGTAAGAGAATTACAACTCTTTTTATTAAAAAGAATTTTTATTTAACTGAAACAGAGAATATATAAAAGAAAAGAGACTTTAGTATAATAGGCAAAAATAGTTTTTTGCAAAAGTAGACACTCCTGACTTCAGGCAAGAGATTGACAAAACTGTATGAATCGCAGAACTTTAAATACAAATAAGAGTATACTTTACATGAATTATAAATAAATTGTTAAAAGATAAAAAGCTAGCCATTAGATTAGCTTTTATTGTCTATTAAAGTTATGCGAAACATTAAATGTTAGAGTAATTCAATCTGTATAAAGCATAGGTTCTCAAACTTTTTAGCCTCGCAGATCATTTGCACTTAAAAAGTCACGTTGTCTCATAAACCATAATGTTCAATTTTTTCGGTCCGCAGATCATTTTGATCCTTAAATCCGAGTTTGAAAAGCGTTGGTATAAAGAATAGTCAAATTCTAATTTTTATTTGAGAACAGTTGAGCAATAAATTATTTTGTACTATATATAAAGCAAGGAATATAAGGTATAACTGAATTCAGTTAAATAAATGTGCAAAACAGGAACATAAGGTTTGTTTAAATGAGGTTTAGTTATTGAATGCTTTGAATTTGTTTTTGAATTGAAGAAATGTTTAATGGAACACAAGAGAAGCTTTATTTTTAAAAATCTTTGCTAAGAATAAAAGTTTTAATAGTGATATCTTAATAACTGAATTTAAGCTCAAGTATTTTGAGTTTATTAAATGTTATTTTTATTTATAAAGGATATGCGCCTAATGTTGAAAAGTATTTCGATCAGTTCTTGATTGCAACCGATTATTAAGAAATTTCAGAATTGAAGTAACATTTGTTTTCGTAAATCAACTCCAGAAATAGCAAACGATGCGCTTATTTTTGCATAAATACTGTATTAGGCTTTCAGTATCAAAAGTAAGAGCTATTTCTTATATAGCAATTCATTTGAATCATATTATAAATTGATCACAACTCAAATGGAAACCATTTAAAAAAGAAAATCAAGTTTTTGTCAAAGAAATTATGGCAAATAATTCTTTAATATAATGAATACAAATATAAATTATTATAAAAATGAATAAAAACTTTTCTTTAAACTTAAGTTTGACTTTTGAGTAAAATGAATTAATTATAAGTTATATATAATATTATAATTAATTAATTATGGTTTTGTTCATTTTGGTTGATTGTATTGATAGCTTGGACAAGAACTTGAAATCTACCCAGAAATCGAAAGAAAGAACCGATATATGTGATTATCGAATGATATGTTTTGAATATTTGACGTTTAGCCACCAAATCTTGAAGTGACAGCTCTTTATCAAAGTTTGCAATTAATATTCTACAAACATATTGATGTGTAAATAATAGCACAAAATACACCAAAATAAGTAATGATCGAGCGATTATGGTAACGATCAGGGGAAAGATTAAATGATAAACAGCTAATCTCCTCCAAGTTCTCTCCATTTTGTTGTAATCCTTAATATAGTAATAGTAAAAAACTATCACCAATTCGTGTGCGGCATAAAAGAAATATATGGCGAACACTATTTTTATATAAGCAAAAAAACTACTTTTTCTTGCTTCCAAATGTGTTGAATCGGTTCTGTTCTGAGACTTCAATTTAGACTCATTTTGACTGATTGTGACTCTCACTGATTCTTCGCCAGTTGTCCTATCGGTCAATAGTTGACACTTAGGAGTTGTCATCGCTTCTGTATTGCGATCAATAAGAGGAGTGTTAAGTCTTATAAAATAGTTTTGAGTGGTTGTGCTCTCAGGTTTCACATCTGGATTTGGAGTCACAACCATTGATTCCAAATAACTGATTGGTGTCACACATTCGCTCTTATTATTGATTTCATTTCTTTCTGAGTTATTTTGAGTCGAATTCAAACGTTGAACTAATACGAAAAGTAAACTTATCTGAAGAATACATTTAAGTGAAGACATTCTGACTTTATTTCATCGAAAGATAAGTAAAATTCAAAATATTTTATTAACGCTTTTAAACAGATTTGGGTTTTGTGCCGAATGACGGACCTATTGTTGAGTCAGTCAGTCTCGCACTGAGAATGACTTTTATTTTGATTAAGTTTTAGCAATAAATTATCAAAACCTAACTTAAAAGAAGACTCATTCGAATTGAAAGAAAAAAACAAAATCTCATACAATAGATACTAACTTATGTATTAACTCATATTTATTTTCGATGTATTCACTTCTGGTGTTCACCAATATTTCATTCATAAATATAAAATTAAAAATTATCGAATAAAAAGAGATTCTTAATTATTAAAACAAGTTCAGACACATTGTTAAAACAAGTTGTTATTAAAACAATCACTTTTTGAAACACATAGAAAACGCGGAGCAAAGTAAAGAACAGCCGAATAGAATATTGCACTGAATAGAAACATAAAAAGTTATTTGCATTTCATTCAGAATTTTTGGCGATACGTCCTCATGAGATACAGCAGCGGTTCCCAAATGGTGGTACGCGTACCCCTAAGGGGTACTCGGTGAGGTCGGGGGGGGGGGGGGTACGCGAGGGGATTCTGAAA
>JAQGCH010002563.1:0-12362 GCA_034699485.1 Nanhermannia elegantula
GAATATGTGGCCAACATATAGCAGAGAAAATAGCCACGCCTGGGGTTCGAACTCAGACCCTTCGATCCAGAATCGAAGCCATAGCGCGTTGCGCCACTCCCTCCCCTTAAGTGCACAGTAAACCATCTGTTAAATCGAGCTTTGCTAAATTTCGATTACGGGGTAAAACTTTTCGCCAAAAACATTAGGTTATAAAGATGATAAATTCGAATAATATTGACCCGATTTTGACTAAACCCATGTTAAAATTGAAATACAGTTTCTATTTTATAATTTTAGACATATTTCAAAAATTTAATTTATTAAATATAATTTTTGATTAATCTCAGACAAAAAAATATTACAGAAATCATAGAATTGCTAAAATCGAAACACTGTCAATGCTATACGTACTTTAAAAAATTGTTGCTATAATCGGGGTTTTGCTAAAATCGGGTTTGCTATAATCCGAACACTTTAACATTACATATCCCGTGGGAGCTGTCCGTGCTTTAAAAATCCTTTGCTAAAATCGGAGTCTAACTGTAATTTTAAAGTACATTTTTTGCTCTATTGAAAACAATATGTTATAGTTGTGAATGCATAGTCTTTAATACAGTAGTAGTTTTGCTTAAAATAAAACACTTCTAAAACTAAAGTCACATTTGAATTTTAAAAAATGTATTTTTCTGTATTAGAATTTGTATATAAATATTTGAGAATACCTTCACGTACCACCTTAGACCTCTTTGCGTACCAGTTATTGGTACGCGTACCACCGATTGGGAACCGCTGGTATAGAGTATAAGCTTATTTACAATGAGCTTATATAACAGCCTTTTATAAACAATTTCTGATCAAGGCTTGTATTTTTTCTATTCAAAAATTACTTTAAATTGATCTAAACGGTGATCTTATTCAATATATTTATTAAAACAAAATATTGTTATATATTTAGAATAGAGATGGTTTTGAAATTATTTTTTGGGGATATGCTTAATAGCTTCTTATTCAGTAATATTTAATATTGAAAAAATATGCTGAGAAGCTCACAGCTCACAGTATGAGTTTATTCTCTTAACTAATTGATAGAATAAAAATAATATTACATTAAAAGTAAGATACTTTGAACATCAAATAAACAAAAAACAGTAGTTCGATTCATTTAAGTCTTACTTCAATTAAACTTTTAGATCATTATTAGAAAATTGAAAAATTACATGATATTTGGTTTTATTTATATAAATGAAATAAAAACACTTATTTTTAAACCAGTTAACTCATTTAAAACCTATTCCAACACTTCTATACAGTTTTGCCATTTGGCTGACCCTAACCTTAACTAAAATGATTATTAAAAAAGTTAATTTAGTTTAGTTAATGTTAGGTTTAACCAGAATGGGCTGTATAGTAGATTGAAGTTGAGGTTTAAATATTGGTTATATATTTATATATATAAATTGGTTAAAAAGTTCGCTGTATTATATGCTACCCTTACACCAAATGTTACTAAAAGTCTTAGAATATTCTGATGTATTTCTTCGAATAGCAGTAAAAGATCTGTAACATTTTTAAAAAATGAATCCGAATCATACTTTGCCAAATAGGGGTTCTGATGATGGTGTTGTGGCCTTTTAAAATTTGGCATTAAAAGCGCATACCTTCCCATACAATTTTTTGAAAACATGAAAACATTTAATAGAGTAAAATTAAAAGCAATTTTTATTCTAGAAATTTTTTAAATCCACTTAAAATTTAGAATTAAGTATATGAAGTAGAATACAAAGAATATCATTGCTCTACCAACTCATAATGCAATCATGAATTTCTGGTGAGGAATTAGTTTCTAATAAAAAATATTTTACTTTCTTTACAAATATTCTCAATTATTCCATTGATTACCCATTCGTTTTGATTATCATATTAAGCTATACAAAAAGTGTTTGTTAGTATGGTTTCAACTTTTAGTATTATATTTATCAGATGTTATAACTTTATTATCGATATTATCGAAATCTGATCAAAATATATATAACACACTTTTGTTATATATTTAATTGTAATAAAAATATGTTAATCTCAGAACTTTTTTAACTTGAATTTGACTGCAAAGTATGATTCGAACTGAAAGAATAAATTACTAAATTATATTGAACTACAATTCAATTAATAAATAATATTGAATTCCTTACAATTGTTGACAATTTAAATGATATATAAATTATTGTTTGGTTACAAATATTTTTCAACAAAAAAACAAAAAAAATCTTCTATTGAAAGATGAAAATAAAGAATTTATTGTTTGATAAATGAGACAAAAAATTGAGGAAAGAATTAAAGCTCTAGAAGTCGAAAATATCTATGAATAATCTCAAGATCTTTGAACTTCAGGATTGGATGCATTGACTGTGTTAAGGACGGTGTTGACTGTGGAAAGGGGTTCCTTATCTTTGTTAGCTTTGAATATTCGGTTTAAAAGCGAATGTTTATCAACAATAGCAATAGTGTTCTCTTCCTTAGGATTGAGAGTGAGATTCTTATCTTTATTCTGAGAAAACATAATTGAAGGTTTGCTTTGTTTACTGCAGTCATAGTAGTCTTTATTAGTTGCAGTTTTGGTGGAATAGAAGCCGAGCGCACGCCTCAACTTCTTCCAAAAGACTTCTTGGTTGGTAGAGTTCCATTGGAGGTAAATTCTAGTCTTAAGCAAGAAGTGTAACTGTGGCGCCACAACAGCACTATCTATCTCTTCCAACTTAATCATTATAAGTCCGTCCCGATTCTGATCGACTAAAGTATTGTGCGCCAAATCCGTTTCAAACCTACACCACGGACTCTGCACAAAGTTGTTAGAAATGACTAAAATTACTTTTCTCGAGGTCTTTATGCTTTCTAATATGCATTCACTTATAGGACGACCTGCTATGAAATCTCTGTCATAAACACATAACTTGATTCGATGCATATCAGAGTTATTATTTTCTATGTTAGGAACCAGTTGTTTGAAAACCCATTCAGAATCATTTACATTATAAGAAACAAATGCGTCGTATTGATAGTCAGACAACAAATCGTCTTCAAAACCATTAATAAATGAGCGTAATGTTGAGTGATATACAAATGCGAGTATCAGAACAATTAAAGCCAATATTAATAGAGTGGATGCGATAGCGCTCAAGAGAGTTAAACTGATTGGAGTTGTCTCATACCGAAAATCTTTACATTTAGTAATAAAGGCTTTTAAATTGATTGGCTCTCCATTTGATGATAAGCAGTAATATTGACTTTTAGAATGCAATGGGTGTCGATTTCTTATGTAATGTATATTAATAGACGAGTCGTTAAGCCAGTCGGCAACTATTCGTGAATTACAATCACATATTAATGGATTCATTGCGAAACTTAAATTCTTGAGCCTATGAAAGTCTTCGAGCATACTTGATGTCAGTCTCGATATATTATTATGGCTGACATCCAATGTAGTGATGTATTTATTTTTTGAAAATATACTGAAATTAGCCCAAGGAGTGATGGCATTATGAGACAGATCGACGTCTTGTAATTCACTAAAATTACTAAATGTTGTGTCAGAAATGCGATCAATCAGATTATGACTCAAATCAAGCAGTTGGACGTGTTCGTGAAGGCGCTTGAATATGCTCTCGTCATTGTTTATGTCACGAGACGTAAGGTTACACTTTGACATTCTTACCATTTCCACTGCTTCGAGACCAAAAAACGAATCTTCGTGTGTGTCTCTCAAAGTTGAGATCAGTTCGTCGTTTTCACTCAAATCAATATAAACTATAGACTTAAGCGGGAAAAAAGTCAAATATTCAACAAACTTGAGACCACATCCACGTAAATGGAATCTTTGCATTTTGAAGAGTCCAAGAAATGCATTTCGTGGTAAGGGATCCAATAATTTATACGATAAGTTAACTTCTTTCAGATTTGTACCGACAAATGTTTTGAGTGGAATTTCGAGATAAGTTCTATTATTTTTATAGCCCGAAAAGTCCAAATACTCGAGTTTGGGTAAGTCATAAATTAAATTTGAAGAAATAGTTCTCAAGAAGTTACCTCTGAGACTAAGTTTCACTAATTCTTCTAATGTTTGAAATGCATTCTCTTCGATATACTCTAATTCACTGAATTCCATGTATAATGACCTCAGATTAGGCATCGGAGGAATATCACCGAACACTATCTGCTTTATCTTCATATAATTTAAATAAAGTTCACTAATTTTGGTTTTACTTATGACGCTTAGCATAACCTTTGGTATAACAGTTGTCTCAAAAATTTCTGAAAGATCAAGTTTTTGAATAACACTTAGAGTAGAATTATTCTGAAAGCCATTGATTAAGGCCTGCTTTAAGTTAGAAATATTTAACTTTTTATTGCCACTCAAATTAAGACCATTCAAAGTATTTCTTAATGGAACGAATGCAAAGGGATGTATGGATACGATATCACAATTAGTTAACTGAAGATATTTCAAGTGCGTTAAAGAAAGAAAGTCATCTTTATTTACTTTAAAGCGAGAATCGAAGGAACTTGAGTTGGAGACAATAGCGGACTGATTAATGATATTTTGTTGATTAGGTTGCATTAATCCTGATATGTGTAAGTTTAACAAAGATGGTAATATGCGTACAGAAGAGGCTTGCGTTAAAGTAAAAAATATTTTTTGATTCACGTCTCCGTTGGAAACCCAAA
Organism: Nanhermannia elegantula; assembly: GCA_034699485.1. Lineage (NCBI taxonomy): Eukaryota > Metazoa > Arthropoda > Arachnida > Sarcoptiformes > Nanhermanniidae > Nanhermannia > Nanhermannia elegantula. Next base: position 4,702 of record JAQGCH010002563.1, read on the forward strand.
TAAGTTCTTCTAAATTTTTCAAACCAACAAACGCTTCAATACTGATAGCACTGATTCGTCTATTGCTGATTAGACTGAGATGAGAGAGTTGTGAGAGACCATCAAAAGTGCGGCCATGAATAGTATTTAATAAATTATTAGAGATAATGTCAATTCTCTTGAGTTTGTCTAATTTGGCGGCACCGAAAATGAATTTTGTCAAAGCGACTAATGCTGTCTCACGAATGACTAAATGAGTTAAATTATTCAAAGAGCGGAGTGAAGTAAGTGGTAATGTTGTGCATTCAGAGCCACTAATTTGCACCTGTAATAGTCCATCACTATCACTATCAATAGCCTTGTACTCAATTAGACAGTTATTCAATGTTTTGCTAATAAATGGCGAATCAAAGTCTAAACTCGGATCCAAAAGATAATTGTCTTTATTTCTTATTTCCCAAACGGGAATCCTTTTAGGTGACGGACGCACTAATTTCACGTGAATTATTGACTTCTCTTTTGGCCACAATTCTTCTGAAGTCCATGAATCTGAGTAGGAATAGTTGGGAGGTCTTCCAGATGAAGATCCGGTGGAATAGAAGAAGAAACAACATATGCTGTATAAGTTGTTGCACAAAATGAGTAAAACAATCCATTGACTTGATTTCATTCTCAATGTGAGGGCACTTTTCATATGAGCACAACTTGAAGCTGGTCTTCCATTTAATCTCGAAAATACTGCGTTTCTCATGATATTTCATATTCTGTGAAGGACTGACTGTTCACAGAAATAAAGTAAAATTTATTAATAACTTAAGGTTTAGAGTAATTGGAAACTTAGAATTTGACACAACTTATAAGTTAGTCCCAAACAGTCAGCAAAACAGGCACATGAAAAGTATGGCTTTAGGCAAAGATTGACTTTGAGTCAAGGCTAGCATTATTAAAATGATACATACATTCAATGGATTTAAAAACTCCAGTTTATTGCTGCTGTAAATCGGTCAGGGGCTCACTTGGGTGAAACTTGTGATCACTTATTTTATAATATCTTACAACTAATTCGCATTAACTCAAACACGTTATTAAGTTTCGTAACTATTAATTATTATTACTTATTAATGCATTTCGGCTCAAAACACGTCTAATTTAAGTTACGTGACTTATTATATCGTCCAGTTTTCAACAACTTTTACAACTCTATCCAACAATTAAATTATAAGATATCAATTCACACACTTGTGTTCTTTCCGATGATTGTCAACAAGAGATGCACTTTAACTAAATGCACAGCTTATGAAACGAAGTTAATACTTCACACTTTAATTATGTTTGACTATTGAATAGGAAAGTTTTATAAATTAAATAAATAAATATCTCATTTGACACTTTTCTACAGTTGGTTTAACTATTGATTCCAATTATTGGCGAAAGAAACTAAAAAGTCTGAAACTTAAGATTAGTCGGAATGCAAAAGCAGTTTTGGCCTCATTCACAATCGAAAAAAGTAACATGTTTTCTAACACGACCTACAGGTAAATGTGAGACAAGAGATGAAAAGCTATACTTTCCTCTTACGTCCTAAGACACGATAGCATTGGAACTTATATTCGCTTAATTGACGTCATATCACTTCAAATTGAGAGTAAATTGTATTCAATATAAGACTCTATATTATATAAATTATTTAACATAAAAAGTCTTTCGGACAAAGGACTTGCGTATAAATATCAAGACATAAGTTAATCCAAGGATCTTATCGTAGCCTAAAGTCAAGAATATTTTAATTTTTTCAAACTTATATTTTAGACATCAATATAAGCATTTTATTTCAATTTAATTATAACATTGGGTTTAAGTTTTGGGGAAAATATTAAACCAACTTTTTATTAATGTAGAACAAAAGGCACATAACTATTAAGATTTTTTGTAGCTATTAGTCTACATTTCACCAGCTTTTCTTGAGGCTATTTTTAAGACAATACTCTCAGTGTGTGAGTTCTTAAATTTCAGTCACTTTTCAAACCCTGTCAACAGAATATCAAATTTTTTCAATTAATTAGATTGAGATACAAATGTCAAAACAATTATTTCTCATTCTTTCAATTTTGAAAATATCAGTTTTAAACTAATTTTCTTCAAATCTCTGAAACTTTTTCCAGAAGAATGTTCCAGAAGAACATTTTGTTAAATATAAAAGAATTCATTTTCAAAGATTGAGATAAAAATTTAACGGAAAACTCGTTCATTCGTAGGTTCAATAATTTTTTTAAAGTCAAAAATAAATTTTATTTTTATTAAATGAAAAATGAATTTAACTTCTTGTGAATAAGGGTTTAATATTTAGTTAATCGAACAAAAGGAGCGTTAAAACTTATTATTATTGGTATACTTTAAAAACAAATGTTTATAATTCGTTGTTTTATAAATACATTACCAAAAAATTGAGTCAACTATTCCACAGACAGTATATTTTGTAACAATTGTAAGAATTATCCGGAAACCAAATAGTGTATAAAATAGAGGCTGATTAGAGACCTTCAACTCTCGATTACGATCGAGTGCAGTCTTTCAAAGCCTTTTATTCATTAATCAATAACTAACTGATCAATAAAACCAAAGAACGAAGAATAAGTGAATTCAATAACAAATAAAAATCCAAATATTTTGAACTCTAAATGATTTGAATAATAATTTAATGAAAATAAAAATAAGTATTTTAACTCAATTTCTCTGCTTTCGAGACAAACTTAAGACTCTCGATCACGATCGGGATTTGAGGCTCAAGTCATGACTCGTGGAAAATCAGCCTCTAATATAAATAGCAGTTAAGTGTGAATTTTGCAAATAGAGTCTTCAGATGACAATTAAAAAAAGAAATAATAGTTTATAACCTCTAATAAAACATTAGTAATAATAGACAGCAATAACATGATAGTAATAACTTATAACTAAAAATAAAAGAGTAGCAAAAAGGACAACACTTGGACCTCAGTAGAGAATATGAATATCTCTGGAGAATATGTGAAATAATGATAACAGAATTTATAAATATGTTACTAATGGCCTAATAATGAAAAATAGCTGCGTCTAGAAGTATGGTTTGAAACCTGTAAATGGTATCAACAGATCAATTCATTTTTAATGTTTATTAATCTTCACTAAAACTGAAGCCAATAATATGACAACTTTTTCTTTATCAAAATAATTTGAAAAAATCAAAGATTTTGTTGTTTTGCAATATAAGTAGTATTTGTTTAAAGATTCGTTTATAACTTATTCGTTGTTAATATAACACATCAACGTAGCGCTCGAACGGTACAGATCGTAGACTCACATATTCTTATATGAAAGAATACGGTCCGTCCGTAAGAGCGCTACAAAGTATCTGTCAAGACGGCGGTTGACCGGGTTGTTGAGGTGGTACTGATGTGACCGTATTGTTGCCTATCATATGGTCGGACATTGGGTTGCGCTGAGTTTGCCCTCTCTCTGCTTTATAATATTCTAATCCCGGATCGAATTGTAGCAAAACAAATATCTAATTCAAAGAGCAATAAAATCCTTATTAATTAATGCTTTTGAATACAATATAAATGAATGCATACCATATCACTTGGAATTAATATTAATTCATTGGGAGGATTAGTAATAACATATCGTTTACTCGAAGCTTCGTTGAGTCCAGTGGTGTCTCTAAACCTATAAATGCCTATACATAGCATTCCATACGAACGAAGAGCAGCGAGAAAGAGATCGCCATATTTTCCTCCCTCTCCGTATTGAGCAAGAGGTCCGTCATAGAGAGATATTTGTCCGACTCGACAACGATCACGATTTTTGAGAGTCTCGGGCGTGGAATAGCCTCCTCGAAGACCTGCTCCTTCGGCTAATATTAATTCAAGCTCTGGTGTCGCGCCACCAGTTATTAGAGATCGGATTAGAGTTAAAGCGTTTGCGTTAAAATATGTGGTGGACATCAGGGAGTCGAGTACTGATACAGCAAAGGCAGTGCCGCACGCAAACGGCTGAGTCAGATAGAGCTCAGTGTCAGGATCGTCGTCATCGTCTTGATCTAAAAACTGGACATTTGTGTCATTCACTAGTTCTGTAATGAGTGGAACATTCGCGCCATAAACTGAACTATAATTTACAGCAATTATTAGTGAAATTTTAATAAAATATTTATAAAAAAGTAAATATTCAATACCCTCTTCGTTGTACTACTAATGGAGGCGGAGATGTCCCAGGAATGGCATTTCCAATACCCGTACCATTGGTTGCATTGCCAGTGATAACTCCAATGGTATCGTCAAATGTCATGGCCTTAATGTTGAGACTGGCGAGTATTGCTTCTTTGTCTGCTAGAGTCGGGTCATCTGATGAGGGAATCTTTGCAGATAATATGACGCACATATCACATAAGTTTATATTAACAGCTCTTAAGTCAGCGCGCGATAGAGGAGACCCATTAAGTACACTAATTTTAGGCAAATTCTGTAACATTTTCCATTCACGTCGTAAATATTCAACATTTCCAACTATAACAACATGTTTCAGTTCGTGGTAATGAAAATTCGAAGCTCTGAACCAAAACAATTCTTTTTAATACAAATATAACTCATATAAACTATTTACTTACCTGAGAGGCATCACTAGATTTCTTAATCCAATTAGAGGTGAGTCGGGATCAGCAAAAAGGCAAACCACCACATGTCCGTTGAGTACAGTCATTGCTGCCTGATTTCTATCTAAAATACATTCTTCTATAGGTCTTGCGGGACACCAGTGAAACATTCCGGTGGAGTCGTATTTCATTTCAGTTTTTTCAAAATCAAAATCTTTTGAGTCAATAAATCCAGCGCTGGTTGCGGTACTTCCTCCTCCAGTACCACCCGGTTGGTCAGCGCCAGGACGTGCTGCTGGCCTACAATAACACATCAATTGTGAATAAATATAAATCATTTGCTAATATTGATTGATATGTTTCTTACATCAACTTTTTGACTTCATAGGCCAAATGCATCTGATTGTAGGGCACTGTCTGTTGTTGCGATTGTTGTTGTGACTGTTGTTGAGTCTGCAATTGTTTGTTCCGCTGATGAGTAAGCTGAGTGTTTTGAGGAGGAGTTGTCACATGTTTTCCATTTCGAGCTCCTCTTCTACCACCAGATGACGAAGTAGAGGACGGAGGGATTAAATGTACTTTTGAATGAAAAAGTGATAGTTAAACAGGATTATAAGGTTTAAATAGATAAATCTGTAGACTTACTGCTTTCACTGGGATCACCAGAATTGTCTCCTAGAAATTGAAAGAGAACAAAATCTAATGAAACAGCTTTAATATACAGTTTGAAAGCATTTAAAGCAAATCCGGAATTCAAAATCAAGAACTATTCCAATAATTACTACAATTAAACCAACGAGAGAATGGCTTAATGAATACCTCTAAGCTTTCTGGAAATTTTGGGTATTTCTGGGGGCGTATTAGTTGGATGAAGTGTCATAGACGACATATTACCATCAGCCATACCACATGTTTGACTTAAACCATAACCGCTGTCAGCTATTAATTAGTACAGGAAAGACAGTTAAAGTGTTAGAGCAGCGGCTGTGCTATCAAATAATTAAAGCAGACATCAAATAACAAACTATTCTAAAATGAAACAAACAGTGGAAATATGGAAACGACTTGAGCTAAACTGGAAATTAATAGGAAAGTGATGCGATCGACAAGAGCTCATGCAATACAACATTCGGTTTAGGAGTCAATACAGTACATAAACTGTTAAGATATCAAACTTCATACTTGATTGTCGCGCTGTATTACTATTAACAGCCTGAACAACTCTCACTCCCTTCTTAAATATCGCGCCCACTATAAAGCGTGCCATTTATTTCAGGTTAAGTGATATTTTGGTGGTCAATGTGTAATCAATTATTAAACATTTGCGTTTTCAGAGCGATTTGTAGTGCAATTGTGCATAAGAGAAAAATAAGAAAAGTGCTGTGCATTAGTTATTAAATTAATTAATTCTCTTTAATTCAATATTCCGTTATTTTGAATATAAATTTAACTTTAAATATATTTCTTAGAAATGCTCTATTATTCAGAAATGTTATGACATTTGTAAAGAATTATTCCACGATCTGATAGAGCGACTCAAAGATCACTATAATTTGAAAACCAGTTAATTAGTGTGACCTTAAATAATAGTAATGACTGATACTAACGATTTTTGCATTTGCACTTCCTAATGAGCTTTTCGTCTTTAACGTCTTCGTGACAACTCTTGCAAAACCAGAGAGCACTGCAATTGAGAAATCAATAATAAACTTTAATTTTCACATAATTAGAAACTTTTACGATTTGATCAAATATTTTTCAATTTTATCTTTAAGACTAATTAAACTATTTATAATACTTTTCTAGTATTACAGCATTTCTACTAAATATTGAAGCAATTCAAACATAATTAAGCATAAGAAGTAATAATAAATATTATTAGACATGTATTTCGACGATTTGTGAACCCATTTATATTAAATATGAGAGTAAATGAAAATATAAAAAACTAAAGATCTTTTTCTGAATAAAATTGAGTGAAACTATAAATGCTTTATTAGAAAACGAATGGTTTACTTAAGAGTCGTATTAATTATAGTCTCAACGAAGAGGCTGTATATTTATGACATATAAATATTTGATGAAAAAGCAATTCTTTTATTATAATAGCTGATAAAAGTGATAGCTTTATGTGATTTTAAGCTGTGAGCTAACTTTCACTTGAACTTCAACATTCAATTCAATTTATTGGTACTCTTTTAGTATTTTGTAAATTGTAAAACAAGTAATGCAAACAATTTTTGAAAAAGACGATTAAAAAGCTATAAATTGAAGCTATAACAAAGGTGACTACCGGTATCAGATTCTGTACAGCAAATAACAGAATCTTGTCTGACTATTCTTGTCTGACAAACCTATAGCTCCTCTTGGGAATAGAGGAGCAGAAGCTTTGAATTTGAAAAATAAGTTTTTGACAAATGTTAAATAAAAGAATGAGTTCAAATTTACTTTAGTATTCATTTATATAAAACTAGCCTCGCCCTTTGCGCGGCAACTCATATATAACTGATATTAACCCGTGGGATATAAGCTATTTTTTTCATTTTCAAAAAGCATAGGTATAGCTTTTAAGTATATTTTAAATTGTGTTATTTAACAAAATGCTTTAGGTCCAATATAATGGGGTTTCAATTTTAATATTTATATCGGTGTAATTAAAGCATTGTTATAGCCTTTACAGTGCTTTTGACTTATTTGAAAAATTTTATTACTAAATCTCAATCTTATTGCTGTAAAAAATGTTATTATATTATTGCGGAATCACACACACACTGACACTATATTTTTAATAATAGATAAATTGATGTGCATATAAATAGGATCATTATTTCGATAATAATTTTTCTTGTTTAAGAATAAAAAATTCATTTTAAACAATAAAACTAAAATACATTATTTATACAATAAATACAATATTCATAAAATGCAATAAATATTTTTAAAAAACTAGTAAATTATTAGTAGTATAAGTTGGAAATTGTTTTTTACTTTAACTCTCTTTATCTGATATTAGTTTGAGACTCATATCACTCATATGTGTGAACCGATGTGAACG
>JAQGCH010002564.1:0-12357 GCA_034699485.1 Nanhermannia elegantula
TAACTCACCGCTCGATATAACGGACAAAAATTTTTACCCCATGAGGGTTCGTTATATCGAGCTTTTACTGTATTATGTATTACGAGCATTATGTAATAAAGCAATGCTTTATGAATTAACAATTTACGTCAATATCAAAGGTTAAACCAACAAAGTTTTATCAAATATTGAAATTCTTAAATATTGAACGCCTTGTACTGAACAAGTAAAAGATAAGTACTGTATAAGACCCGAAATTGTTATAAATTGTAATTATTATATTAATATTATGTAATATTATAGAAAAACAAAAGGTTGTATAAAAACTTTATCGAACCATTAGTAATGACATCCATAGGCTCAGGCTTGAAGAACCCTTTTAAACCTTAGACTCAGGCTCCGTGCTTTTTGAGCCTATGGACATCATTATTAGTTAGTACTCTATAGCGGGTGCATATGTACAAATGTGTAACAGTAATGATAGATACAGTATCTTTTGGGACTGCTCTTTAACTTTAGTAGCTTAACAAAAGTAGCTCAAAAAGTTGAATAAGTTACATTCAAAATATGTTTACATTTTTCAATTTTGGACTAAAAATATCTATAAATCGCTTTTAGGTTTTTTTCGATTTTCATTTCCGGGCAGAAAATTTTTAAAAATAAAATTTTATATATCACTTGAATTGATTCAATTCTTATGTAAATTGAATTCAATGTTTTTGAGTGGGAAATCTGATTTGATATATCTATGACGCTTAAGCCGGTCAACACCTTTTATGTAAACTGTGTCCCGTTGCAATTCATACAATTTACAGGCTATGCTTTCCTGTACTTAATATAAATTTTAGAATATGTGAACGCGAGTCCAACAATTACAGTCGTCGTTCCATACAATAGCCGTCTTTACCATAAGTATAGCACACGTGCGCTTTCCTATATTGCATTACTGCGGACACACACAGACAGACATACACACTGACTTAATTTTTTTAATAATATAGATTTTTAGTTATGATACGACATAATTGAAGATCGAGATTCCCTTTTTAGAAGTTTCTGATTTTTAAACAACTGATGTCTATAAATGAATGAGTATTTTAGAATAGTTGTAGTTTTCTTTCATAAATCATTTAAGATATTGATGATTCGCGAAATTCCACGTTTTTCTGAGATCAAGATTTATAAGTTCAAGTTCAAGACACACATACATGTTTGCATTGGCTTAAAATAACAATCTATTCATAATCATTAGATCGCATTGAACTCCTTTAAAAGAGATGTCTTCCTTTTCCTCAACAATAATTAGTAATGCATACAAATTATAATAAAACATAAGTAGAGTAACAAATATCACTCATTCAAATTTTATTTGAGTTTCATTAAAAATGATTTATTTTATAGAACGGAATAAAAAACAGATTCTGTTATAAATTAATGTGATTTGATCTTTACAGGTAAACAAAAACGTCTTAAACATAAATAATACTAAAAAAGAAATCCTTGAATATTATAAATCTTAAGATTTACGATTAGACTAATATGAGAGTTAAGTCAAAAATTATATTTTATGATGTATGATTAACTCAATATAGATAAACTTATTATACGAGGCTTCAATTTTTTGTATCATAAATTATTATACTTTTATAGGTTTACTACAATATTGAATATTTTATTTCAAAATTACTTGAAAGACAATATTATAATTGAAAATTAGTTTAATTTAATTTAATTTTTTTGTATTATAGGTATTAATTTAAGGACTATTTTATATTTCTCTGTTTAGTGCAATTAAAAGAGGGTGAGATTAATCAAAATAGTACATAAGTACAGTAATAATCACTAACTCGTCCATTAAGTACGTACGCAAAAAATTTTAATTCTTAGACCCACCTCCCCCTTAAGTAAGCATTTGCCTACGTCCCTCCCCTATGAGTGCGTATGTACTTAATGGATGACGCCAAAGTAGAATTATTATAGTCTATAGCAAGGAGTTCCATTTTCTATTTTGTCCCCCAAAAACTACCTTGTAATTTATGGAAAAAATTTTTCACAATTATATCCAGGCATAATGTCTTATATTCGTTTCAAACTCTAAGTGTTTTACTTGATATCAATAACGTCTATAAGTGTGATATATATATCACAAAATGGAATTCGCTGGTCTATAGCATAGGTTCCCAAGATTTTTTGCCTCGCGGATCATTTATACATAAAAAATCACGTGGTCTCATAGACCATAATGTTAATTTTTTGGGGTTCGCGGATCACTTTGATCAGTAAAACCGAGTTTGGGAAGCGTTGGTCTATAGTACTGTACTATCGGCGGAAAAGTCTTTGTTAAACTCCGCCCTCAAAAAATAACCATAACCTCAAAGAATATATATTATTAAGAGAACATTGAACGCTATTGGTTACATACACTAATTGATAAGTGCGAAACAGCAAAAACTTTTGCCGTGAATAGTACAAAAAAGCGTAAATAACTGAAGTTGATTAGAAAAGATTCTCATTTGCTTTCAAATGTATAGAGTAAAGCATAACTGAGATTTATGAAAAAAATAAACGTATTAAAATACACCTATGAAAATGAACATCTATATAACAACTACAGGAATTTCTCTGTCCCTTTATAGACGCGACACACTTTAGAAGCAAACCATTATGGCTCAGTATAATCTGGAATGGCAATTCCCGAAAAGTGACCAGTGGCAGAGTTACCGAAAAATGGGTACTCCACGCCACAAATGCTTTTCTATGTGAAATTTTTTTCGGATAATAAGGCTACCAGTCCTTCAAATGGAATAACTATTTTTGCTATGAACGGGCCAATAGCTAGTATACTATAAATATAAAGCGATAGAGCTCTAAAACCAAACTCTTTTCCGCACATAATAATTAAATGTTCAGTAACTAATGCCATAAAGTAGTAAAACGTTAGGTCTTTTAACAGTAAATCATAACTTATATTCATTAGAAGTTGAAAACATTGACATATTGTTAAAAAAATTTTAAAGGGGGAACATTTTCTCATCTATATGTAAAATAGCTAAAAGGAAATCTATTTTGTGTTATTTGTAGTAATAATTTATATGAATTACTTTTCATTGACAAAATATATTGATTGTGTGGCGGAATCAGAAACTTTAAATTTATACTGAAAGCAGAAATTTGAGAAAATAGAATGATTTGATAAAACATTGAAGCAATTTACCTTTAATACCAAAACGAATAAGAACTGTTATGTGAAGGCTTGTTTCCAGTATATTGTATTGGACACTAAGAATTGTGAAAAACTCAAACAACACAACCAAACAGCAGAGATAGTTAACAGAGTAAAAGTCATATTGAATATTATCGCTGTTGTATATATGCATAACTTATTGTTGAACTGATTTCAATGATAACTTTGTATTTACTAATCTTTGGTTAGATATTAACGAATAAAAATGAAACACAAATTAGGTTTAAATGAATTATTGAAATCCCAAAAAGATTAACTCAAATGAACGAATTGCACGTTTATTGTAGAAACTTTAGCATTAGTCTGACATAAGAGTATAAATAGATGTAATATTTATATACATTAAAGCCAGCATTAGAGGAGTTTTATGAAATGTAAATAAAAGTGCTTTTTTAATCAAACTTTCATTCAATTGGCTAAATATGAAAGCATTCCCACAAATATGAAAGCATTCCCACAAAAATCATGCCATCAGTAGAACCTAAGTAACTATCGAAACAAATTTTTACGATTAATATCTTAGTTATTAAACCGAACAAACAATTCTATCAATAGCTTAAATGTTGAATTCTTTAAGCCCTCGAGTTTGAAGTGATTCTAATTCTTGAGGACATATCAAAATTGTGGGACATGTTGACAATCATAGAATAGCTTTCATCTCTTATCTGTTCTAAAGATTTAATACGAGTCATATCATATGTTAAAACATATAATCTATTAAAGGCTTAAACGAAAAAATAACTTTTTTTAATAACAAGTATAGGAGAAAAAGACGATTTAGTGCAATGACATCGATGTAAAGGACCTAAGCTTTAAAAGAATGATAGAATACTTTCTGTGATTCTTAAAGAAAATACAAGTATATAATAAGCCTTAGCAGGCATTGACTGACTGCCAGATCTGTTCTCCTAAACATTCCCTTACGTCGAATGTGAGCAGAATTGGCAAAACTAAACATTTCCTTATTTGGTGGACAACTCTAACACACGATTAACCCCTCCTTCGGCTCATAATTTGGCACAAATTACAAATTTATTTTTTGTTAGCAGATAAATGTTAATTATAATTGAGTTCGCATTTATTGTCAATTAATTATTGCAAAAATCATTTTTCAACAAATCATTACATAAAACATTATAAAATTGAAATTCATATCAATTTTATTATCATTTGAATTATAAAAATGTTTGAGATTTGTATTGCAATCACTTTTTCTTACATAAGATTTCTATCATTAATGAATTTCAGGTATAGATTGAAATTAATCTTAAGACCAGAATGTAATCCGATGTTAATTGTTATCAATATTAACACAAATTGCTATTTATTATTGCAATTCATCTTTAGTTAAATTGCAATTGAAAAGGATTTAAATTGAGATAATTGTGTGGTTTATGAGGATTTAATACATTTGAATACAATTATTAAACTCTAAATACCATATTATATGAGTAACTGCTCATAATTAGGACTATTATATGATATGATAATCAAAATTTAGACATTTACTGACCTAAAGGTTGAGCCGATGTTTGAATCAAATAAATAATAATGAAAATGAAGTTTTCATACAATCAGTGATGAGTTTTGTTTGATTTCAATTGTTTTTAAGTAATTAAATGTCAACTCAACTCATGAGTAAACATATTTGGGTGAGTTATGGATCGGTTATGGATCAGTCATGGATCAGATGTAAAGATGTGGTAAAATACTAATCAATACTCTTTAGCACAAAATAGAGTTCACAATAATTGAACACAAATCACAATTAATACTAGTTTTAGAATAATTAATACAATTTAATAATACATTTGTTAATAAAGCTGTCATAAATGTAAATATAATTAGAATTTAGCTCAACATTAGTCTCGTTTCTAATTCACTTCACATAAGTAAGTTTTGTTTGGATTGAAATTCACTTTAAAACCAATATTGAAACGAATGGCGACATAAATGACATAAACAAAAACAAAACCTCTGTTGACTGCTCTCAACTCACGCTCGCGAGTGATCCTCACGTTATTCATACATTACTTTTATTAGTTTTTTAAGTTTAAGATTAGGGCCAAAAATTATTTCTTTATTTTTACCGCAATGTTAAGTATTCTTTACTATTCATGAATCAATTTTACACTAAACTAATTATTGTTTGAACAGACAATCCGTTTATTAAAGTTTTGGTCAATTGTTTGAATATTGATTAAAAGTGAGTCCACTATTGCGTAATAGAAGTGTTTATAAGTTTATTGTATGTGACAGTTATGCGAGTTATGTATGTGCTGTACTCGTAATGCAATTTGCGAACCGACTCTATTAAAGTTCACACACAGTCTGTAACACATAGTCAGTTGAGAGCACTGACTAACACCTGGTGTCAATCGATTGCACGACTGTTTCGTCATTGCATTGCATTTGTTTGACTACACTTTGAATCCGCGCAATATATTTCATAAAATATAAGTAAATATTAAAATTATATAATTTTTAATGAATTATATCTTTAAACGACAATTAATAGCATTTCTACCAAAGTTTGAAATAATGATTTCACAAACGCATGAAATGAGTGATAACTCAAAAAGCATTCATTCCTCACAAATCAGTGATGTATATGAAGTGCCAATCGATGTCCTCATAAGACCTATTCCTTCAGAATTGGATGAAAATAAAGTGCAAAGTCTTATGCAAACAATACAAGTGAGTAATTAAAGAGTGATTTAAATAAATGATTATTTAAATTGATTATTGACAGAATTGTGAGCCAAACACTGTTCCGCCAATCGATGTCTTATGGATCACAGGAAGCAATGGTGGAAACTATTACTATTCGTTTGGCGGATGTCATCGCTATGAAGCACATAAAAGACTAGCACTTCCTCTCATACGCTGTAAACTCGTAAAGTCTACTGTTAATGATTTGCGCTGTTATTTAGGTTCATCTACGCCGAGACTCTTGTAAACTTTATCTATAACTCTGTTTATTCAATTAATTTGTTTAATATTATTTACTATACATGACAAGCGTCAAAATTTAACTTAGGTCCCATTTGAATCACTTTTCTATTATAAGGAAGTCGACCACAACCTAAAAGGTTGAAAACTATGCAAAATATGTTATACTGTAATACTCTGTACTGGATATGATAGAGTATGTATTGAATATATTAGTGATGTATTTATGCATATCCAACATAAGTACATAGTTTTTTTTATTTATGAGACTAAAAAGGAAAACCTATTCTTACATTTTAATATTTTATTTTTTAATTGTTAATTTCGAGTCAAATAAAATATTCATTTTATTAAATGTAAAGTTAATCAAAGATAGTGAAATGCCTTTAACTAACATAAAAATAGTTTATTACCAGTTTGAAAAGTTATTATAACTTTAATATCTGTTAAAACATTTAAAATCAAAAGCACTTAAAGACATAAATACATTTTCGAAATATTTTGTAAAAACGAAAAACTTTAGAATTTATGAAAATTAGTTTCATTTATTGTTTCGATGAGACAAAAGTACAGAAATAAAGCTGAGCCTAGACTCAAAACCTAGAGCCTGAGCCTCTAAATTTTCAAAACGAAAAATTTATATACACATAAACTTATCAAAAGTGTTTTTTATTATTCAAAAAACAATACTAATTAAGAAACTCAAACTCAATGAAGCAAAATATTAAGTTATGTGAATTTGGCTCCTTTTGAGCCTATTCAATATTTTATTTACATATTACTGTTTACACCAATTCAATAAAAATTATTAATCTATAAAAAATATGAAATTAAGCTATTTATTAAAGCATTTAACCATACAATATATGTCCATAACATTAGTTCCCGTGACTCCGGTCTCTATTAACCAATTCTTATAATTATTTTGGAAAAAGTTATTCGAATTATGATTAACTAAATCATTATTCAATTGTTTGAATAGTTCTCCGTTGATATCATCAGATTTTGATATATTCTCGACTATAACACCGGCAGCAGTAGTAGGTCCGTCCTGACCATCAGTTCCAGCACATAAAAGAAAGATTTTTGCATCTAATTCAAGATTATAAACAGTTTGATAGAATGCGAGACCCATTTCTTGACACCGACCGCCCTTTCCTTTATTAATGAAAAGAATGTATTGCATTAATTAAAGTAAAGAATACAAACCTTTATTGACTTAAGAGTAGAATAACATATACAGAGCAGTACAATTACCCATAGTTTTACAGTTGTTCATATTGACAGTGGTCTCTCCCCCAGCCAACCAACAAATTCCTTTCAAATCTTTCAAATCTTTCAAATCTTCACTATATTTAAAGTCGATTGCAATACGAGCCCACTCTTTCGCGACATGACTCGCCTCCCCTTTTATATTATTACCCAAATAAAACACTTTATACCCCAATTCTTGAGCAGTGATTTGCGCCACTTTTAAAGCAACAGAATTGTTACCGATAACAATATTAGTAAGTCGTCCATCAGATACATAACCACCAGAATCGAATTGAGAGTCTTCTGATAAAATAGCATTTCGAATATCATCTTCGACTTTAATATTGTAGTTTTCTAGAATTGAGAGCGCTTCTCTTGATAGTGGTCTGTCTTTATGTGGCTCACATATGACAGTCGGACCACTTCCGATTAGTTCAATGGGATCATCGATTATATCACTGATGATAAACGAAATGAGTTCAACAGAGTTGGGTTCAGTTCGTGCCAAATGCGCTAATTTTCCGCACTTTACTTGACTCAGACAACTTCTCACAACATTCAACTCTGTTATAGTCGCTCCACATTTCACTAATTTAGTTATTAATAAACACTTTTGCTCCAGAGATATCATAGGCTTAGGAAGTGATAGAAGAGCTGATCCGCCGCCAGATATAAAAGAGATAATTAGAGGAATTTGAGAAGAACTGAGACTGGATTTCGCACTTTTAACTAAATTTACGATTTCTGAAGTGGTATTTTGTGAATCAATGTCTGGCATATTATTTAGTGCTCCGCTTTTGTATTTGACATTATATTTATTAAATAATTGGTCATTAGCTCGACTACCAATGGGAACACTCAAAAGGCCTGATCTGATCCCTAACTTATTCGACAAATTAAATGAATCCAACTGTTTGAGGAACTCTTCACACATTTTTAGCACTGCTTTTCCTAAAACAAATTTCAAAATTAGTTTAAACATAATTTTCATATGCAATACACTATTATATTAATAAATACGTATATTTCTATTGTAGTGCAAACTGTTATACATTTATTGTTAACAGTTATTGGTCTTAATCTAAAATGTTTTAAATGACAGCTATTTTCAGATCTTATAGATTTCGAAAATATTTGACAAACTTTTCACAAACTTTTTACAGACTTTTTACAAACTTTTTACAAACAAGACATACAGACATATCATGACATACCGGCACCGATTATATAAATGTCTCTATTATTGAGATCAAACTTTTTGTCGACTTGTTGTGAATGGTTTTTAACAATTAATTGATTATCACTTATATGAATAAAGTTCTTAATAAGAGAATCAGGTTTTACGGCATTCACTGATGTCTCAAATATAAGTTTGAGATCTTTTCTCACCAAATACGACATTATTGAGCGATACATACAATCAAATAATCTATCAAATAGATTAACAATATTATATGGGGTCGTTCAAATAGTTCGTATCTGTAGGGGGAAGAGGTCAGTCAAAAGCGTGCAAACCAAACTTTTCCAAGGTCCAAAGCTCAAGGGGGGGAGGGGAGTCAGCTTCAGAAAATCATCAAAGCCGAGCAAACACGCCGGTTTTCTCAGACAATTTTTTTAATTTTACATTATTTTGAAAATCCTGGTCGGGGTCAACCCACACCTGACTCCCTCCCTTAGAAATGTCCGGTGCAAACCCTTGTATTTTACTCCTATTTGCTTAGCATTGTGTTTAAGTGTGCGAAAGCGTGCAATGAGGGGAGGGGTAGGGATCTAAAAGTTACTTTTTATTGCATGCACGCTATTTAAACAGCCCCTAACTGTTCAAACTATTCACACCTTAGGCCTGATTAGGCTGTGTCCATTAATTATGTAACGCAAAAAAGGGAATAGGGTCTAAGGTGAACGTTACCAAAACATTACATGGGGGAAGGTAGGGGTCAAAGCCTAGTGTTACCATGGCGTGACATGGAGAGGGTAGGGCTAAAAAATATCCCATTTATGCGATACATAATTAATGAACAGCGCCTTATTATTCATGCATAATATTTTAATATAAGCCTCAAACCAGTCCCGAGAGGGCACAACTGCTCTCATTTAACTTTAATAACTTTAATTTAATTTTGAAGTTAAGAAGAATTTTGATATTAGAAGTATTCTTCAAGTATTCTGATTCTAGTTTTGGTGATTTTGTAAGTATACAGTATAATCGCATACAACTCCTTCTTATAAGTCTGTATATTCTTAACGAAATTTAAAAATCTCTTTAAGAACTCTCAGAATTAAAAAATTTGAAGTGAACACACATTGGACATGAATTTGTGTGATTCTATTCAGTTCTATTCAATTCTATTCTTTAGAGTCAAGTATTGAGCAAAAAGCTTATGTTCTTTACATAACTGTGTTTATAAATATAAATAAATATAACAAAAATATGCAAAAATACAAATAATTAAGTTATAAAAAAGGTTTAAAGTAAATGTAAAGATTTTGTAAATCTATTTATGAAAAGGTTGAGTCATTTTATTGAGGAATATCTTCAATTTTTTGTAGTTAGTTTGTGAGGATCGGGTCTTTCGATGAGGTGCTAAACTAAATAGTTGGGTACTCACTCACAACCCGTTTATAGCCTTATAAATCAATTTTGAGGTTTCAAATAATATAACATTTGAAATGGCATCCTATTTAGTGACTTAAATAATGGTTTTGAGTTTGCTCTTAAATTAGAAAGTGATAAGTCGAGCAATTCTTTTCTGTAATTTATTGAAACGGTCGTTGTGTTGATCATAAGTAAAACCCCATAAAACGCAAGCGTATGTAATATGAAGAAAATAATAAGTGATTTGTAAAGAATATTGAGCACATCCATAGGCATGAAGTGACGAACACGTAAAACTCATCGGACTTGATAGACAATTTTTTAGGATGTAGCAAAAATCGTGGGGTGGTTCAGCTTTCTAACTTTCCAGGGGGGTGTAAAACCCCCAACACCCGGCCTTGGCGAACCCCCATTATAATCAATACTTACTCAATAGTAAATCTGTTCAAATAACTCATTTTCAATTATATTGAAATCATTTTTTATGAATTATATCCAGAATTGAAAGAATAATTTATAATTAATAAAAACAACATAACTAAAGACAGTTAACCTCTAGTTTGTACTTCCAATTCACTAATATCAAGAAGTGATTAAAATAACAAAATATGTAATCCATATAATAAATATCAGACAATATTTATAGTGAATGAATAGAATCTAATAAAAGTATTTCTTGTGAGAAAAACCCAAAAGTCTATGAAAATGCTATTCAATCGTTACAACAGGAATATGTCCACAAAAAGGATAGTTTTTTAAAAAATAAAATAAAAAATACAATTGAAGGGCTGCATACTCTATGTTAAAGAATGATATAATATGTAAATTTTTAGACTCCTCACCAAAAGTCATATATCGTAGAAACGAAACCACACTTTAAAGTTATGAAAAACTGAGGAAAAAGAGCAGTAATTTGAGAGAACAATGTGTAACTGCATGTCATCAAATGGTTTGGCCAAACGCTATAATTATTAAAATTTTTTATGCTTATCATACTTTGGATACATTGTTAGCATATAAAAGTAATGATATGTAAAATTATTTTACTTAACAAAGTTTGTATCATAGCCTTCAAAATTAAATTATATCTTAATATTCGAAAACATAAGTTTTATGCATTGATTTATTAAAAGTAACTCAAATCAAAACAAATCATCTCAATGTCACACTTAAATTATTATGCTTTTAATTACCAGAACTTTGTATATAACTTAAATTATTGGGCAAATTAAAAAATGTTTTTAGTGCTAACAATTCTGGTCCGTTCACACATCAAAATGATATTTCACTTTTTCATTATTTGGATTTTAGTGAAATTAAACTCGATTTATATGTAAAATTAGACCAAGAATTCCGAACATCAAATTTCGTCTAAAACTAAATACATTTTAAGATTTTTGACTCAAACTAAATTATGAAAAATTAATTTTTTTAATTTACAAAATCTCAAAAACTATAGTTATATGCAACTCTTACATATTTGGAATTGTTGATCTAATTTTTACATATAAATCGAGTTTAATTTCACAAAAATCCGATTGAGAAAAAAATGAAAACGAAATTTGAATTGAAAAAAATTGAAATCCATGTTATTTCAGTTGTAGGTTAACTCAAACCAACCGTTCTTATCCAACTACAGTATATACTGTATACAGATTTCTAATCCCACTTTTGAAAGATAATAACTTAATTGAAATTAATTATATAATAATTAATTACTTAAATTTAAATTATTAAACAAAATCAAATAAATACTTATAAGAACATACACTTAGATACAAAACTAATCAAAAAATGATCTAAAAATGAAACTTAAAATTACTTGTAATAAAGGATTCAATAAATAACTTTTGGCGATATTTTTGGCTCATTTATAAACTTATTATAAACTTTGTTTTTACGATTGAGAAGACATTATTAATCTTTTTAATGGCATTGAAAGATGATTTTGCCTCGAGTTCTAATTCTTATTCATGGATGACATTTAAGCAAAAATAAAAAGATTGGATTTAGGATCCACGCCAAGTGTGATTAAAACACTTATAAGGCTATAATCTATTTGCAATTTATGATAAATGCAAACTAAGATATATTTTATAACTTACAAACAGAAGGACATCAGCAAAATTACTTATTCTGCTTTCAATTTAGCGAAATTGTTCAATCATTTAATTAAAAACTTCAATATTCAAACTCAAAACTTAATTCTTAAGTAAATATATATTTATTCTATTGGATCAAATCTAATAAGTTCGAAAAAGTTCAATATTCGTTTAATAGCCTAATAGTTGGAAACTTGTTGTCCTTGTGCTACTTTGTATGACAACTACAG
>JAQGCH010002565.1:0-12356 GCA_034699485.1 Nanhermannia elegantula
CTATGTGCATCACCCATTAGCCCAAGACAAGGGGTGCGGACTTATTTGTATTCAAAAGAGTACGCTCAACAAATGTCTATAAGAAAGCGTATAAATGCGCACAGATAGGTTGATATGGGTCTGATATATGTCAAAATGGACGCGCGTACTTTATGGATAAGCCAAAAATAAATTATTTGAGTGTTCTTCTATGTATTGACTTTACAAATAATTTTTTCTGAAATATGAATTGAATTATATGACAAACCTCTATGAAATAGACCATCTTTTTAGCGACATTCTCAGCAATAGGTTCGCGCAAAATAAAACTAACGATAAGATGTATAATGCGTTTATGGAAGACTATCACTGCGCTTATATTAGGAAATGTTTCCTAAATAATTGTGAGATAAATGAATATAATTTTATGTGACATTATGTAATTGATTGTTGAATAGGTAACATATTTGATGTCATACCGGTCTAAACAAATTGGGTCTAATCAATAGTGTAATGATTTCCGTATTTTTAATTGAGAGGAAAAGTTCTTTTGAAATTAAAGTCAGTTCATTTGCAATGAGTTTTGGACTTATGCCTCCGTTCACATAACCTTTGCAACTAAAATGCATTTGATGTGAAGGTGTCATTCGCGAGCACTGACTAAGCCCTCGCCTCTCCTTTATTATCATAGAATATACTTCATTACCCAAATGGCGTGGTTCTGAAGAAAACAAATTTTTGATGTTTTCTTCAGAAGCGTTCCACTTAAGGTTTTGTTTGGTCTCGGAATCTAATAATTCTAAACTTTCTTTAGTGTTTAGAAACAGTTGTGATGTCCATTCTCTCAAAGGAAGATAATTACCACTTTGTAAGTCTCTCTCTGATTTGAATAGAGCTTCATCAATAATGTCACTCCATTCCAAAGGCTTCTTAAATACATCAGAATTTCTACCCTTAGTATCGAGACTTAATGATAGATTAAAACCATCGGAGAATTCTTGAAATAATCGGTACACTTCATCAAATTCATTTTGTATGATATCGTTTTCAGCATTAATTTTATTGTTTCTGTTTTTACATACTATAGGAGTTCTCCACAATTTTTCTTTGACTTTTTTGTTTGTTGGCTCAAAAAACTTGTCCAAATCGACCGCTTCATCCATAGATTGTAATGCTTGTAGATCTTCATCATCTAATAGTACTTTAGTTTTGATTAAAGGTTTATCTGAATGCAAATATGCAATCAGTTGTGCGATATGTTTCCGTCCCACTACACTTATTTGTTTAATGAATTTGTTGCGATCTTTTCGCAAATTCATATTTATTGTCAAACTCATACCTGAACAGATTATAAAATCAAAGGGGGGACCAAAGCATAATGTTTTGAAAATTTTTATATTGAGAAAGACACAAAGGGGGTACCAAGCACTGCATTTTTTGGAAATAACCCAATTCCTGGACAGTCCAGGCCAGTCCTAGACACCTGGTCACCCTGGCTGTTGGGTAACAAAGGTTTGCAACTATTCAACAGAGTTTAATGGATCCATAAACTGCTTATCTTGTTTAACACTAAAATAGTTAACATTTCTTTTATTGTTTACCACTACTTATCTGAGTAACTGGTAATTCATGATTAGTGTCGAACAAATTTTTTACTTCCATCTGATTCGACATTGGATTAAAAATTAAGTTTTTAACATTTTTTATGTATAACACTTGTGCGCACTTTTGATTAACAGAACTGAATACTAATTTATTATAAATGTTAACACAAATATCAGATTCCGATAAACTTTTATATCCATTGCTTTTAGTGAAATGTCATAAAATTATTCTCAACAATGAATAAGATATAAATCTCAGGAAATAATTAAATGTTTTTCACAGACTATTGAAACCCATTAATAATAGGTATTAATACAATTTTTTTTGCAAAAAATACTACTTTTCAAATATAATGTTAGTCATGATTTTATTCATATTATGCAATCATTTATCTATAAATTCATTTTATTGCTTATCATACAATGATTATACTTTTAGGGCTGGGCCGGATTAAGCTGGAAAACCAGGGTTGCCAGATATCAATATTTCGTCTGGAGTCTCCAGATTTCAAGTACTTCTCCAGTCTCCAGAGCTATAGTGCATCTGGAGATCATTTCCTCAGATTTTGACTCTGTATTCAAAAAAAAATTTCCCAGAAATACAATGAAATTAGGTTCAATAGTAAAAATACTTCATAAATGACAATCCTTTAACAGATTATTTGTCATATAAAAACATGAAAAGGGTGTAAATCTGATTTAAAGAACATTTAATGTAATCGAGTTATATTTTCAATGGATTCGTCTTATAAAAGAGCTATTCCCTCATTAAAATTACTCCAGATTTTTCAATAAATCTCCAGATTTTAGCTTATTTTTGGAAAATGTAGTGCTTGGTCCCCCCCTTTTGTTTTTTCCTCCAGTTTCGCTTTTGAGGAAATCTGGCAGCCCCGTGGAAAACACTTGCCCATTATTTAACGTGTGAAAAAGTAAAAAGTAGTCAGTAGTCATGACTACTTTATTGAATAGCCATTGACGACTCATTAACCATTAGTTACAAGCATACCTGTTTAATATCCGAACCTTTGGGTGTGGTTTATTTCACGATTCCTTGTAAATCTGGTGCCAATACTCCAATGATTCTGAGGCATTTTTTCTCAAAACGCGTTCTCCCGCTAAAAAGCGACAATATTTTGACTTAAAACTTTTTTTGGAGGGGTCAACTCCAATGCAGCCCTATGCCTTGCCAGATAAGGTTACGGGTATTAATATGAAATTATATACAGAATAATAGCGGATTTTTCAAAATAACAATTTTTTATTGAATATATTATTAATTATTTATTTAATTTACATTTACTCACTAGATAATACAGTATGTATCAGCTAAAAGGAACCCCATATATTTCATTTACGTTAATATAAGAACTAGTTTTTAAGAACATGATAACTGCTTATACTGATAATGAGAGATATCTTTATTTAAACTTCAAATAAAATGTAAAAATGAATGCAAAATTTGTGTTCAAATAAGTTATTTATTATTAACCAAATGTTGAAAATGCTTTCGCTTCAAAATATTTTAAATATATTCAAAGTATAACACCAAAAATTAATTAATTTTTTTTTTATAAAATTTTATAAATATAAAAGGGGGGTTCCTAGGTATGTTTTTTCAAATTACCAAAATCTTAGGGGGGAGGAGGGTACACTCTACCTACACTCTGCCTTAGGCTACCCCTGGATTCAATTGTGAAATTTTTTATTTCTTGTTTAATTATTGTCAGGGATAGCCGAAGTGTAGGGTATAGTTAGAGTGAATACCCCCTCAATATTTGTAACACACACACACACTGACACAATATATTTAATAATATAGATGATAATAATGTATTAAAAATTTTGGCGCAATATTTTTTTAAAGAATTGTCTAACTAAAAAGATGAGTTTTCTTCCTATAACTTTTTGTAAAAAAAGCATTTTTTTAAAATGCGGAAACTATTTTTTTGAAAAATTTTGACCGGAAAATTGATATATTAAAAAAATTGTCTTATAAAACCGATGAGTTTTGACACCCACCTTGATTTTCAGAATTTTTTCAGGTTTTTTAGGACCAGATCTTTAAAATTTTTTTGAGAAATTTTTGTTGAACTATTTATAAGACTGTTTCTAAATAAACTTTCAAAATAAAAATTCTTGTCTTCTTCAAACACTATTTTTTAATGTTTATGCTTACAAAAGCTTGATATCATTGAATGAAAGTTTATAACTTGTCAAACGTGTTAACTGCCTGTTATTAATAACTTTTGTTTGAAATCTCACACTAAGAAAAATATTAAATTAAATTCGGGTTTCCTTTTAGTTGATACATACTGTATATGTTTATATTGCATGTTGTATATTTAATGAATGACTTGAGTAATTGTAAGAGATTGCTTAAGACTACTGGTGAATACTTATTGATAACCGTCAATGAATGAGTAATCGAGAATTAATGAATAATGAGTATTTCATGGAGCTGTTAGTCAGTTGATAAGCCAATATAGACCGACTACTCATTGTAGTTGACACAGCAATATATACTTTTCTTCATAAACAGTTTATTTAAGTGTACAGGTCGATAACGGTGGGATCGTGGGCAGAGGTTTTTGATATATGGAAAATAATCTCCATCATGTGTCTCATCTTAGATTAAATTTTAAAAATTCTATTTATTATAGTTTAGGAGATATCTACCTTTTAGTGTAATTTCTTATAATGGAATCTATAGGAGAAAAAGCAAATTCACAAATTAATTCCCGCCAAAGAATTAATTTTATTTTCATCAAACTTATGCCAGTGAAAGATCACGAAAGGACAATATTTTAAAAAAATTCCCAATGTGGCTAAACGATTTATGTGTTCTTAATAAATTTATATTTGGGAGCACTTCGTTTGTCATAATTTCAAAAAGCATAACTTCAAAAGGTATAACTTAAAAAGGCATAGTTTCAGAAGACACAACTCAAATGCCATATTCCCTGCTTTATTATTCTAATATAAAAAATATCCCATTTCAAATTAAGAAAAGCCCTAATATCAAATAAAGTGCTTGAAACTTGCGTCTTATAATCAAAGGACCATCTGTGAACCCTGTGTTAGTGAAAATAGTATGTAAGTAACTTAATAAGTAAGCGAGCAATAGTGTAACAGAGAGTTTTACTAACTCAGGGTGCACATATGGTCCTCTGATTATTAGACGCAAGTTTCCAGTACTTTACAATTTTTGCTTATTTTAAATTTTTTTGAAATAGCGGTACTTTGATCATATATTACGTTTTGATTTATAGATTTTCAAAATATGTTAGTGTACTCTCCTTAATTTATAATAGATATAAGTTCGGCCCTTCAAGCCTCGCAGCTATGTCCAATCCCACCGTCCGTCACAAGTAGGTTATGTACAACGGGCTCAATCCTCTCGCCCGTTTAGTTTCTATGTATACCGACCTTTTATTATAGGAATCTATATATTTTATAGGAAAAGCTACATCCTATGCAAATATATTAGGGCTCTGGAATTTGGAGCAATTTTTCTGTGATCTGAAATTTGGCTTATAAATAAGCTTTTGAATTTATATATTTTTGATTTATGCCTTTTTAAGTTATACCTTTTGAAGTTAATGCTTTTTAAGTATAACTTTTGAAGTTATGGTTTTGAAATTATGACAAACGAAGTGCTCCCAAATATAAATTTATTTAGGACACAAAAATCGTTTATCCCCATTGGAAATTTTTTAAAAACATTGTCCTGTCGTGACCTTTCACTGGTATAAGTTTGATGAAAATAAAATTAATACTTTTGCGGGAATTAATTTTTGAATTTGCTTTTTCTTCTATAGACTTTATTATAAGAAATTACACTAAA
The DNA here is from genome assembly GCA_034699485.1 of Nanhermannia elegantula. Taxonomy (NCBI): domain Eukaryota; kingdom Metazoa; phylum Arthropoda; class Arachnida; order Sarcoptiformes; family Nanhermanniidae; genus Nanhermannia; species Nanhermannia elegantula. The sequence goes on from JAQGCH010002565.1 coordinate 5,428, forward strand.
AAATAGATATCTCCTAAACTATAATAAATAGAATTTTTAAAATTTATCTAAGATGAGACACATGATGGAAATTATTTTCCATATATCAAACACCTCTGCCCACGACCCCACCGTTATCGACCTTTATACTTTGATAATTAGGCTTCAATTATGCAATTATAAGCATTTTGACTGAAATTATTTATCTTAAAGGTTTAAACAATTAAGTTTCCAAATATAACAATTATATACAGTTGGGTACCAACAAATTTTTTAACGGGGTCACAGATTAAAAATTAGACACATGATAATCTTTAAAATTGTTACTATACAAGATAATTTCTGTCTTGCTTTAGCCCCTGTGCCTACACAGTCCTAGAGAAGTGGTTTAATCATAGCGTACAAACGGTTGATTACTGTTTTGATTTTAATAAAACTTATTAACAGCTAAGTTCTTTTGAATTTCTTTGATAAAATTGACAGTTGGTTAAAATAATATGTCATACATTAAGTATAGCTTCTCCGAGACTAAATTCTTCAATAGTAACATTTTATTATAATAATCAAGGCTGTGATAATAAGCACGTCCATATTTGCTTTATTGCGGAATTGGTATTCAGTTTATTCACTAATTCTCAGTTTGCAAATTCTCACGATTGCGAGATTGTGTCAGAGCTGGCAAATTATTTCTGACCAATATCCGGATCTTCACTACAATTTATCGCATTATTACCATTATTATTCCTGACAAATAAATTTATATGTGCGTAGGTGAAAAATTTATTTTTATTTATTACACATTATATATCTTCAGTCATTTAAGGGTTACAGTAAGTTGTTTTTACAGTATTTCTTGAAATTCAAACATAGAATTAATTTTTTATATAAAAATCTATCCTTAATCTTTATGCACTTTTTTTTATATTAAGATAAAATATTTTTACAAAAAAATCATGTAATAATTTCTAAGCCATAGATTTTATCTATAATATTTTAAAGAATTTTATGATAATTAATTATTTATTACTTACAGCTTAAAAATATAACTGTGACTAAATCATAATTATAACCAAATAAAGGCTTATTTAAATTCAATCATGAAATCCGTTAATTATGAATGTTCATAATTGAGCCACAAAATCACCCAAAACAAAAACCAAAAATTGTTAAATCAATAAAATATGAGATTTTGAGGAGAATAATCAGAAACTAAAGCTCTAACTCAAACTAAAATTTTCAGAGACTAAAAATCAATGTAAATTTTTTCACCAACTCAAACTATATTATTTTTTTAGCATCTTTCAACTTTTACAACAAAAAATTTATTTTTTGTTTTTTAAGCATAAAAACGAATAATCAAAATGCTCTGAAAACTGCTTAATTTCTAAACATGAATAACCGCTTTCTTTTTTTAACATTTTATTGAATTTTAGATATTATTGAAATTTTAATGCTTCAAAACTTGAATAATAATTATTAGAGTTATTTTTTAGTAAATTTTTTCAATTTTATTATAATTTCATTTTTGAATGTTTTACAATATTTAAACACATTTTTCAAAGTCAATGTTAATATAAAAAAATTTCTGTGGGTTATGATGTATTTTTTGTGCGAATCAATGAGAAGATCTTGAAATTGAAAGGATATTGAGCAGTGGCGTAACTAGAAATTTTTGGTTGGGTGGGCTAAGCATAGGAAAAATCAAAGATATTGCAACTTTTTTAAATCGCCACAAACCTACATTTAAATTCAGAAAAATCTCTGGGGTCTATAGATAGTTAGCCTTAGCCCCAGTGATATTAAGGTATATAATTAAGGAAATAATTAACGGAAATTAAGCAACTTATGAATAATAATTGAGGCATTAATCACATAACAGTAGCCTAATTTACTTTGCCATAGAAATTGTTTGCCACTGAAAACTAAGTTCAATGCTATTTGATTTTCCAATGTTTATATTTAAATAATTTTATTTTAACATACTTTATAAATAGTAATCACACTTAAGAATTACTGACTTTTCTCTAAACATATAATCAATATTTATGCATAATATTGAAGTTTCAACTTGTTGCAGTAATTATAAGATAACAAATTTTGGCCCTTGCGGTCTAAAATTGCGCTCGTCAAAATATAAAAATTCAAACTTGTCTAATTGTTGATTATTGTACATTAATTAATGAAAATTAAACTTCAAGTTTAATACTAAATAGTGCTAACATGAAAGAGGCTCATATCAAATTTTTTTAGTCAAATCTTATAAGATTTTTTCTTTTCTATAAGATTATAAGAGCTTTTCATTTTTTAGTAAAACAATTTGTTTATATAATTTTTTGTTTTGAAAATCACGAGGCTCAGACTCAGGCTCTAGGTCTTTTGAGCCTAGGTTCGATAGACTCAGGCTAGTTGTTTTCGAGCCTATGGACATGATTAGTTATAACTAAGGCTAGGACTTTATGCATTTTAAATAGACTTGTAAAGTAAATTTTTTACAAAAAGAAAAGTAAAAGTATTTCCTGGTTATGGATTCAAATGAAATTAAAGATACAGTAGGAGAAAATAAAAGTACTTTACACTTACTTTTTGGTAAAATATTTTTAACAAAAACTTTTACTTTACTTTTTGTAAAACAATTTACTTATCAAAGACTATTTAAAATGTATAAAGTCCTAGTCTTAGTTTAAAGCACAGGTTTAAAAATTATAAAAAGACAGGATTTAACAGTAAACATAATTAATTTGATTACTTGATGTTAACCTTAAATTGAAATGAAGCCATTAATTAAAATCTTCAATTTATACGGTAACTGTTCTAAAATTTAGAAAAGGCATTAAATAATGAGAGTAACGCTAAATATGCTTAAAATATATTAAACTAATTAATAGTGAAACAAATCCTTATAGTAGTTCTTTAGGTTTCTATTAAACAACTAGCGTTTATAAATTTAGTAAATTTTTTCAAAGACAATAAATTTATTAAATTTTTTCAAAAATATAAAATATTAAGTATCATTGTTATAACAAACAATAGGCTCTCTTATATCTAGAATATTATATTCACCATAATTAATGTCAGGATTATTACAATTTTTATCTAATAATCTATTATTATATTCTATTGATAGCAGTTTTTTAACTTTATCATTTGTTAAGCGGTTGCAATCCTTAGGGGAAATGCATGTACCCATCATTATTCATAATCTATGCTTTAATCGCCCTTTGATTTTTCACAGTTTTCGTAAATATTTATCTCTTGGTCCCCTTCGATTATTTTGTCCAGATTTTATCCAGTTTTAAAGTGAACAAAAGTTGGCAACGCTTCTAAGAAGCGCAAATTTTTTAATAAATTTATTAAAAATTTAATGATTTAATGAAATAATAAATTCAATAAATTTAATTAAAAAGTTGAATTTTTAATAGTCAATAAATTTATTGAAGTTTTAATGACAAACAACTAATCAAAGGAGTAAACACTTAATGAATTACTGTATTTAATTCACGAATTTGTATAGAATTACTCAAAGTTGAAAGAAACTTAAGAAATAATCAAAAATTGCTCATTTAATTAATTATTTGATAAAAAAAATTAAAGAATTACTGTAAGTGTTTGTTTGAATATTACTTAATTTAACATTTTATAAACATATCCCAAGGGACCCTTTTTGTGTAAAATATATGTAAAACGAAAAGTAAAAAATATCTATCTTTTGGGACTACAAATATACATTATACTTAGGGTAAGCTTCAATTCCCAACCGCTCATTTTCCACTATTGTCCTTTTATGTGATCGATTAGGTTGTTACAGTTCCGCCAAAAACTAAGTAACAGTTTTATGAAAGATATATACTTTTACGTAAAATATTAAACTGAGTTCAATATAATTCAAATTTTTAATAATTAAATAAATGTTTAGATAAGTTAAGTTCAGACTTTTACAAACAAATAGAAATCTTATGTTTTATATTTTAAATTTTTTTCTTCAAAATATTTTCAAAAATGCAAATGATCTTTTACTTATAAGTTGTACGGTTCCATGTCATAATTTCGAATACAAAATCTCGAACATAAAATCTCGAATACAAAATCTCGAACATAAAATCTCGAATACAAAATCTCGAACACAAAAATCTCGAATTTAATATTTCGAGTAAAAAATATTAAAACAAAGTTAAGAATGAACACCTAACCTAACCTAATATTTTTTAAAGAAAACTAATCGTAATTATCGAAAATAATAAAAATTAAATTTTTGAAATGTTAAAAGTTTTTCGAGATTATGACGCTATATGAGTTGGTACGGCATATGAATGCAATATTAGCTGTATTACATTTGACATTTAAAATGATAACAACTACTGTATGTGCCATCACTGAAATATATAAAATTCATAGTAAATTATTGCAAAACTTTTGACCAATACTAATGTAAAATAAGATTGCATTTATGTCGGTCTCAAAATTTTCTACGACGTAGACATAGTGAAAATTATCTGTTGGCAAGCTTTGTGTCATATTTATAATTACAAACTCTAATTATCTGAACAATTATTTGGAACCAATAACTGGTAAAAACATTTTTCTATTAATATAAGTTTTATAATAGAGTCAAAAAGACTGCTTTCAACGTTTGATTATTTAAAATAAATATATTAATTGCTTATAATATTTGAAAAAAGTCAAATTTCTCTCCCCATCTGTCCAACTCGACTAAGAAAAGATTTATTTACCTTTTCTATTATACCATATAAAAAGTTCTACCGATATATTGATAATAAACAAACAAGAAATCTGACTCAAATATATATATAACTCGCATTGTGGTTGCATTAAATATTTTATTTTATTAAATTGGTATTTAATTTATTATTAAAAATGATTTAAATTATTATAAAAGTTAAATAAATTTAGCCCAAATGCAAGTCCACAGGCCCATAGTGATGTGCCCATATTGTGACCGTATTATTGAAATTTGTAAATTTTTTTCAGTTCTGTCTTTTTTCCCTTTATTATCAACGTAAGCATTCAATGGAGAAAACCCTCGGACAGGATGACAAAACTATATACTCGATTGTTACACAACGAGAGTTAAAACTATGAATCCATACGTCCATAATAATTGTATTAATCTCTCGTCAATTAATACTACAGTCTTTTGGGGCAATAATTCAACTAATCTTACGATAGATATTATGCCAAATATGTATCCGCCGATTATCACATATGATGAACAATTGATAAAATCTGGAAATATATCAATACTTTACTATCAATGGTGTGGACCTCTTATACTATTATTGAATGTATTTGCCAAACAAATGAATGCTAAGTATAGATAATTTATATGTGAAGTATAAAAATATTAAGATATTTAAAACTTTACTTTTTATAAGCGTAAGAATTAGACCTCATCTCAAACAAATAGACGACAATTCTATATCAGAATTTTTTACTGATATGCCTCATATAATACTGTTTCCGTGCGCTCCTTCCAAGTCTTTAGCAAAGGCCGTGTCATTATTTGAAAATAAAATCTCGCGATCTATCGGTTCCCTTAAGACATCTGTGATTTTGGGTCCAACTCTAAAAAGTGAGTTAAATATATGTATAAATAAATTGAGTTCATTCACAACTTGGGTTCTTTGCTATAAAACATTTGTTTTAAAGCATTTTTCATTATCAATATTTTAAAACAATTTTATAAAGAAAATGTCAAATCTTTTTTAAAACACTTACTAAAACGCATTCACACAATAGTAAAGGTAGAAAACTCTTAAAAGACTTTCTATATTTGAAAAGTGATTCTCAAAATTAATTCATTAAACGTGTTTAACTCGAGAGCTAAACCCTGTTGACCAGTGTCTGTATTCAGTAATTTTAGAATATTTTAGAGCATTAAAAACCTTTTAAAACCTTTTAAAACAAATGTTTTAAAGCATTTTCAAAATTTTCGTATTTTCTTCAAACCCTATTCACAACAGAGCTCAGAAAATGTATAAATAAAGTAATTGAAGTGAATTTAGATTTAACATAAAATAGATGAATAGATATGTAACCAAATAATAATTACGTTTAAATGAATGTAATATAAAAATTTTATTATCAGGTGAATGGTCTTTATTCAGTTTCTTTACGTGTTTTGATAATCAAACATATCTTTTGATTATAATTTCTCTCATTTCGATCGGACTCTTATTCAGTATTAAGAATAGGAATTTGTGGCAATTTTTCGACACAGTCTGGAAATTCTCTTCTATTATACTCTCAGATATATTCGCGCGTAGAATAAGAGGTAACTTTTCGAGAAGTATTGCAGTGATTTGGCTATTAGTAAGTCTAATATTATTGTCATTATATTCCGGCGGTTTATATGAGTTATTAGTACGTAAACAACAGATCGATAAAATTGATTCGTGGGATGACTTATACACTAAACCTCAATGGAAAAAGTTTACAATCTATGCGCCGGAATATTTTGAAATGTATGAGTTTATTACATATGATTCATCACAAATGGCTATGGATTTCAAAAAGAGGACTGTTGTTATGGATCCGTTAAAGGCTGCCTTTGATCGAAAATACTATATAGACCTCGCCATCAATGTGATGTCCGGAGGAATTAAAGGCGTCGTATCTGCCGATTACCTATTATTACATTATTTTAAGTTCAGATACAGCACGTTCTGGAGCTTAAGGAAATCAGAGGGATTTGATTTTCATATCTCTGATTCCGGGGGTGGACTCAAACCATATTTTCTATTATTAACAAAACGCGCCGATTATCATATGGTTAAACAAATAAACTTTGTGTAAGTTAAAGAAAATTTTATTTTATTATATATTAAAACTTAACAATAAGTTTGAATGTATTAAAGCATAACTCGATTACAAGAAAGTGGTATTTATGAACACGAAGTTCGCAAATCACTTAAACCTAAAGGCTATGGACCTGA
>JAQGCH010002566.1:0-12356 GCA_034699485.1 Nanhermannia elegantula
ACTCCGGGTTTCGGTTATTTCCGATTCTGTTAAATCCGACTCATTTAACGTTATGCACCTCATAGGAGCTGCCGGTGTAGCGCATGTCTGTCTGTTAAACCCGGTTTTCCGTTAAAGCCGGGTCTGACTGTATAAGTAATTGTTTGAATAGTTTGTGTACATCAACAACCGCTACTCCAAACCACATCGATATGATTGAACCCAAATTTGATGCATAATCAATAAATAAAAGCTTAGGATATAATTCATATATAAATGTATAAGTTTTCGCAGATTGTATTGAAATTGTTTTACTTATATTAGAAGTTTTTTTATATAATTTTTTATAATTGCTATCAATATATTCTATTTCACAATTCTGGCGACAAATTCTTGAACATATCAGAGATAATCTTTCTTTACGACCAATAGTTTGGTGGTTATTATCACATATTCTTATTTTTTCAGTTTTAACGTTCAGTAAAATATTAATTTCAAAGTTATCTTTAATAGAAAAGCATTTGTTTTTCTCAATAAATTTTTCAAAAATACACGAACTCATGCAGTCATCAAATAAATTGTTTTGTGTATCGATTATTGAATGACAATCTGTTTGATGAGGACTTTTAAGACTCTTAACAATTCTCTTTGAAAACTTAAGTTCATAATTATTATAATCAAACATAAAATGTGTTTTTGAACTAAATGCAGAATTGGACGGATTAATGCTTAGATAAATATATTTTGAATTAATATACTTTTGAAATTTTTGAGGTGAAAATTGAAACTTAATTACACTTGTTTTAGACATTTTATCATTAGCTGATTCACTGCTTAATTCATTTTTATTGAAATATGTGAAGCATTTTAATAACTCATCTCTTATGCGAATGAATTCCAATACTTTTCCAAATTCTTTGCACTCTTTTGAAGATTTATTATACTTATCATAAAATACATAACAATTTAATATTTTAGACAGATTTTTAGTTGTATAGAAAAATTGGTTTATTGTTTTGTTAAATACTTTTACTGAACTTTCATTGGTTTGATTTGAGTTTATACTACTTTTAATACAAATAGTAATTGAAGGAAAATCGTATTTGTATTCATCAATAATATCCAGTTTTAATTCAATGTCAAAACTTAAGTAATTATTTGTTAATTCAATTAACTGGTAGAGTAATCCAAATAAACATAAAAACTGATAAATAAATTTTAGAATTTTTGCAAACTTTTTCAAATTCATGATTATTTAGTTTATTATTAAACTTAATATATTATATATAAGACCCCAATATATGTAAAAAATCAAGAGATGAAAAGAAAAATATAACATATATTTAAAAACTAATCATATTTATAAATTTTATGCCTTATTCCAGAACAACCACAAAACAATTCATTATAATCTGATTATAATAATTCTGATACACATATATTCCACATTTTATAAGTTTATAGTTTATTATAATACTCGAAGTGTAAAAATTCAACACATTTAATAACTTAGATTCGATTTCAAATATTTATTTTATGTCTGACGTACGTTAAGTTACATATAAAATATCATACAATTTCAGTCAAGAAATGATAGATTAATGTTTGTTATACAAATAGTATTTTCCAAGTTTTACTTAACATATATTAAACAAATATAATAACATTAATGGCATAATAGATAAGTTATTATTGCAAATCATACTATATTTTAAGCTGTATTTCAACATTGAATTCATGATTCACTTCTATAATGTTTAGAATAATGATACGTTAAAACACTCTATTGTATGAAAAACTTGTGAAGCTTTCTTATAGACATGCTTACATTGTTAATAAATAAACTTTAGATGAAATAAATTTAAATTGAGATTTTAATATAAGATTTAAAAAGTAATTTTTATTTTTCCAAAAATTTTCGCGACTCTGGATTTTCTTAGTTAGCTATTAGAACGGTAAATGTTAAAAATTTATATTAAGGTTCTGTATTTGATTTTGATCAAATATATTAGAAAATCTTTTTGAAAAGTTATTTACTCTATTTTATTCAAAATATATTGGTATAAAAGATGATTTTTATTATATATAATATTTTAAAATAAACAATTTATTGCAAAATATTTTTAAGGTGTTTATGTATACAGGTCTATAAATTACGCTTATGAAACATGCTTATAAAAAATAAACATAGTCTGTCTTAAAGGTGCTGCTTTTGCACACAGTATTACTACTCATAGCGTCCATGAAATAAACCATTACCAGACCTCAAATACTTAAGTGAATGACAAATTGTATCAATACATATATGCCTTACAAATAATAATTGCATAATATATTCATATACAGGTATATACAGTATATATTTAAGTTTCTATTATATTTATTTTAATATACCTAAAAGTATTGTTTAATTCACTTTTTTCTCCAAATATGTTAAAACTGTACCAAATGTAGGACTATGTAGTTTTTAAATGTTATGCAATTGAGATATTTTAAAGCCATAATAAGTATTAGATAAGTGTATTATGAATTCAAGTGTTATAATCAGGAATAGGATTATTCGGGTGTTAAATGTTATTTTATGAGAGATCCCTGTGTTAGAAATAAATTATGAGAGAGAAAAGTTGGATAAACCATAGCCTAATACAGGGATCTCTCATACAATAACATTTAACACCCGAATAATCCTATTCCTGGTTATAATATTATAATAATACAGTACAATAAGTTCAAAGAAAAACGGCAAAATTTTTTCACTAACTATTAGTGAAAAATTCATTTTATACTTCGTATGACTGATTATAGAAATATTAGTGGAAATACTTTACTAAAAAGTTTAAATTCTAACTTCAATAAAACAGTTTAACACTCTCTCAAATAGGAGTTGAGTACTAAATGACTTAATAATATTAGAAATAATACAAATACAGTGTAACCACTTTAAAATGAAATCGACTAGGGACTGTTCATATAGTGCGTACGCAAAAAATGTCACTTTTATTTTTATTTATTAGAGTTTATGTCGTTTACGACATTATTTTTTATGAATATGACATAAGATTTAATTTGATTATTGTTTGCGGTCATGAATTTCCACAAGAAGAGGTCCAACATTTTCGGGGTCAATGTCTGAATAAGTGATTTCGTTGACTTCCATTAGAAAACGCAATTCTTCTAATATAGTCATCAAATTCAATAATTTTGTCTTTACCTCACATTTAGAGGAATGCTTTGAATGTAAATATCTCTGAAGTAAATATATGCATGTCTGCTGTTCCAGTCTATACATTAGATTCAATTAAATCAATATCTTTTTCAAATTGAAATTAATATAATCAAACACATTGTGTCACATACTTTATTGATTTTATATGAATAGTGTTGGTTCTGTTTGGGGTGAAAAGTATAATAGCTGTCAACTACAATATAAAGATTAGCATAACATCAAAAAAATTTCAAAAAAGTGTGAAATGTATAAAAATACCAAATTTAGTATATTTTCGTCCCCATCCCATTCTTTTCTGAATGCAAGCATAAAATTTTTATGTCCTTCATATATATATGTATTTCCTCGCGATTGCTTTAATAAATCCATTTTTACTATTGTTGCGTTATCACTGTCCTGAACAATCATTTAATTATTGAAAATTTTAAATATAGGCTCTTTATTAAATGCACTTTAGTGATCAGTGAGGTACTAGATATGGGACCGCCAACCAAAACTTCAAAATTAAAAATTGAATTGAGGATAGCCTGACTGCATTCTTGTGTCCGCTGTCAAATTAAAGTTTTTAAAAAGCTCCTTGCAACAATAGGCTAAAATCAATTGAATTTTCGTAATTTTAAAGTTTGATACTCTGTTATAATCAAGTTAAAAGGTTACAGGTCAAACAACAATACAATCAAATAATTTTATGGGTATTTTCGTTTGTTTTTACCAGAATATCAAAATTTTCATTATCTGCTTCTGTATAAATTTACCCCTCTAAGTTATTAGCATGGTAATAGAGATGTATAGATGCTATAGTTTGTGATTGAAAATATTTTTGTTAAATTATAGTTAATTTAAAAATCGATTAAAAATGATTAATGTTTAGCTGTATAGAATAGCAAAAAACAATGATCAGAAGTTTTGTCAAGTCTGTATACTTTTCTCAACAAAAAAAAGCCCATAGCAACGGTCACACCAACACCAAATGCATAGTTTATGAATAAATTCATATGCTTTGTAAGAAAGTGTTATTTCGGATCTCATTAAGTATATGCATAAATTATGCATTAGGTGTTGGTATAACCGTTGCTATGGGCCTTTTTTGTTGAGAAAATGTACATAAAATTCTTATGAAGTTTTATAATTTACATACCTTTACGACAACAAATTGCTCTTTTTCAAAATCATAAAACAGTATAGATCTAAGAGTTATAATTTCATGACAACCAGCCTTTAGTAGTGCGATCTGATCGTGCTGGCACAGACTTGTGAATGCACTCAAGTGTTTAGACATCTCTACGATTCGTCTGATTTGCGGATCAGTCAATTTGATGGCATCGATAAGAGTTGTAGTTACAGATGTAATTCTTGCCAACGGGTCCTTAAGAATAGACGTGGCTAATGATAACTCAGTTAATTTACTTTTTTCCAATTCATTTAATTCCTTATCATTTTCTGTATTGTTTACAATCACTCTCTGTCTGATAGGTATTTGTGCGAACTCTACTTCTATTGCTTTTTGATATACATTATCTGGTATTTCAATATTTTCTAAATCTTTTCCATAATTATCACTATTTTGTGTAGAAGTATCAGCACTGGTATCACAGTTATCATCAATTTCTATGGTTTCGATGGGATGACTATTAGGTATAGAATTCGTTATGTTTGAGCTGATGTCAACATTTTGTACGCTATTTTGTATGTGTTGTAAATCGCATTCAATAGCAATTGTGCTGTTCTTCAAAATATTATTAAATGAATTAAAATGAGATGAATTCGGATTTTTTTGTATACATGAGATCTCATTTGGAGGCGAATTAAACCCGTTTTGTGGCTCTGAGTTAAGTCCATACGAAGTAGAAATTGAATGAACAATAGATTTTAGAAAGTCATCGAATTCTATATCTGTAGTCAAATGATTTGATTAATTGATGGTAACATATGAGAGCTTTTTAATGTTTTGATACCATTATCTTTAGTTTGATTAGTATTTGGAGATAAATTAGTGGTTGAATCGGCATCTTTTGCACTATTATTAAGATAATCTCTCTTTTTCCGATTTTCTTCCATTTTACTTCTTTTTATGATCTTTTGTTCTTCTGATAAAATCCATTCCTAACAAAAATTCGTAAAATATCTAAATCTCTCATAAACTTTAATTAAATAATTATTTTCTCACTTTTTTCATTCCAATATCAAAACATTTTTTTAATCTACATTTTTTACAGAAACTTCTTGTATGCAAATCTATTTCGCAATCGCCACCAAAAGCACATTTCAAGTACTTATTTAAATTAAATTATCAATAGTTTGAGTATAAATAAAAAATTGTTTATAATTTTAAATTAAATTATATAAATACCTCATTTTTTAATGCATTTCTTCTAAAGAATGCTTTACATGATTCACATGTAATTGCACTGAAATTGAAGCCTAAAGAATTGTTTGATTATAACATTAATTCTATAATTTAAGGTTGCCAGGTTTGGTCAGGTCAAATCCGGGAGAAATTCTAGGAGGCATGAAAAAGCAAAGCAGGGGGGACCAAGGGACATTTTTAAAAATATTTAATAAATTTCATAAAATCAAAGTTGGGACTAAGCATGGTATTTTTCAAAATATTTTCTATTCCAGGAGACCTGGCAACCGTACTATAATTGTCTTAGATATTAATTTAGAACAATTTATAAATACCTAGAGCTGTGTCTCCACAAACCCGACAAATTTTAGGTAATTTTTTAGTGGTTATGTTTTCTTCTTTATCAGTCATTTGCATATAAAACAAAATTTTTTTCTAAAATATAACATTTTTTTATTAATTAAAAGTTTCTAAAGTAAAAATTTCGGTTGAGCTGAAGGAGGGTAATAAAAAAATTACTTTTTATATATTCATAATTAATTAAGTTAATGCTCTCTAACTGCAAGTTTTAGCCTCTTCGGTAGAAATATCGTTTTGGAGCTCAAAAATTTTATATGTATTGTGAATGTAACAGTTGAGACTAAACTACATATTGAGGATGGATAAATAAAACTTTCATTATATAGAATTTTATTAAATTTTTTTTTAAAAGCTATGCTTTTATAAAATGTAGTTAAATTAAATTTATGTTGCTTATTTTTGTAAAGTACAATAAAATTATAATTATATGCTATCTTTGGGAGAAGAGGCCAAAAAATTAATAATAATAATGAAATTTATAATTTTTTTAAAAGTTAAAATTCATCTATGTCATATATAATATGTACCGGCATCACTTTATACATAATTTATAACATTAAATGCTTGTATTTGATACAGAAGTTTAGAAATAAACATAAAACTTACGATGCGTATAAAAATCTCCAATATTATTTCACAGCGAAGATCAAAATTCAAAATAAATCATAGTATCAAAGCTAAAATGTCCAATTTTTTCACCCCTTCAACTCTAACACATATTTAGTCAAAATAAATTACATTATGTTTATCACATGTTTAATTAAATTAATAAATGAATGACCTCTTAAATAATTAATTTAATCAAAACCTTATTATGCTATTTATATAAATTAACTTAAAATTGAAATAAACTACTGAAAAATAAAATAATCAATAATTCTTAAGAGAATAATGAAACAGTAACATACACATTTATAACAGATGGTACTTGTAAATGTAGTTTCCAGGATACTTATAAATAATGTACACATAAAACTTTGAAATAGTAACCTTATTTTTTCATACTTTATAAATATTAAATTTAATGTTTATCATTATACTTAAGAACTTAACATTCATGTATATTCTTTCCAATAAGATGTATGATTTATGAAAATAAAGCCGTACTTTATACCCAATGTCAAGTATTCATTTTCTTGTGTAAAGTGCTGATTCATTTAGAGCTTCAGCAATTATAAGCCTGTAAAGCATCTAATTTGAAGGTCTTTATAAGGAAATTGAATAGCAAAACAGGCAGAGATGCAAAGCAAACATTAACAAGTAGGTTAAGCCATCAATAGAATGGTAGGCTTTCAATAGGCATAAGTCTGACATAGACATAAACTTCCTTCATATGATGTACAATCAAAACAGTATTTAATTTATTAATAGTAATCAAATAAATTATTGCTGAACTTGAAGTAAGAAATTAATAAATACACAACATATGAACAGTTAAATAAATAAATAATTTTAATTTTCTATTACATTTATTTTAAAAATATACTAAAATAATATTTACCCGTTATTAATAAGTAATCTAAATTACTTTTTACTGTAGTATATAAAGTGAAGAATTATTTTTACTTAATATCATTGCTATCTAATTGGTTTCACATACGTGTGTAGAAATAATGATAAGATAATTGTATTACAGTTTCAGCTGTTTATAGGTTGCTCTTCTGTGCAATCCGTTTAAGTATTAGTGTGACCACATCTGATAGATTCTAAACATGGACATTTTGTGGACAGCTTATAAAATCAAAAGGGGAAATTAACGGTTTATTTGTATGAAATTTTTATTTCCACAAAAAAGGAGATAGGGACCAAATACCATATATTATGTAAATGGCACAATTCTGGACAATCCAGATGAAATCTGAAATCTGGACATAAGTCACATTAAGTGGCTTACCTTTATTGAATTTTAGCTCATATTATGTAACAATGGGAGCTTATAGGCTGCGTGTCAGTCGTCCCCCACAATAAGTTAATATAGAAAATCGTTTTTATTTGTACAACAATGCACTATCCAAACAATAATATAGATAATGACCACATAATTAAATTAGTTGAACATAAAATAACTGTTCAAAACACAATTGCAATATGAACTTATATTATTGACATTCTTAGGTGTGTTTGGGGTGAAAAGTGCCTATAACCAGGCTCATATCCGAATTCAAGTATAGATAACATAGTTGAAATATCTAAAATAATGTTTATAAGTGAATAACTAGCATCCCAAAACTTTAATAAAATAGGACTCCATAGTAGTTATGGGCAGTGATGGTGCCCAGTGCCCAGGCCCGAGTCCGGGCATTTGCCATCACTGGTTATGAGTGAATGAGAAAGTAGTTGTTTAACTGTATATAAGTTTTCTTATATATAATGCATTTATTATCAGTTGACACAATTTGATTGTAGAAAACGGTATAAACACGACATTTGTTCCATCATTAGTTTTACTTTTCGTTTCAATATCATAATTAAAATCAATATAATAAGTCTATTTATTTTTTGCATATTTTGATGAAATATTAAAATAATGTATTTCTAATGTTAATCTGCTTTAGTACTAATAAAATTTTATATAACACTGGCATAAATTTGTGGTATGAAATGGATTTTGAATTAATATTTAATATATATGCCTCAAAACAAAGTAATGCAATGCATACAATAAATTTTCTTCGCTAAATAAAAATTTATTTTAACTTGCAATGATACCTTATTTATAAAAATTAACAAAATCAAAGTCAAACTCTTCTTATGTTGAACAGCCCCTATATACTGTACTATTAAAGACAAAAGTAAAGTGCATTTTTGAAATTTGTAAAGGGCGTTTCACCGGATTAAAAAGATTTTAAATTCTTGTAACTTTTTTTATTAGTTAACTTATATTATAGGCTTACTAATACAAAAGTTACAAGAATTTCAAATCTTTTTAATCCGGTGAAACACCCTTTAGTAATTTCAAAAATGCACTTTACTTTTGTCTTTAGTAATACAAGATTTAAATTTCCAACTTATTCCTATTCGATCAAATTATATTCGAAATGAATCGTAAAATTAAAAAAATAACAGTTTGTTTATCACTAATACATCCCACATAATCGTAACCTAAGAGGATAAACATAACCTTTATTTTGTCATTATTTTCGTCGGCCCTTTACTTGTACTTTTTAATGTTATCTTTGAGTTCCTTTTCGATCTTGCTCTACAATCCATATTTTAAAAAATTCACTGTTTGGTAACCCCTATGCTTTTATATGAATATTAAAATCTAAAAAACGCTGTCATTCCGTTAACCTTTGATGTTTATATTAACCTCCGTTAACCTTTCTGTCCAGATAATGCCCAGTTCTAGACTCCTTTAGACTTAGTCACCCTATTACTCAGTATTAATAAATGCGCCTACGTCAATTCCAAGTTTAACCAATATTAAAAACGGCCACTGCACTAAAACTGCACTGTGCTTATCATTTAGATCATAGGTTCTCAAATGGTGGGTCGCGATCCAAATGTGGGTCGCAAATCGATTTCGTTTAGCGTTATGTTCTATGGAATAATTAAAATTTTAGGAAAAAATATCTTAGAAGGTGGGTCGCGACTAAAAAATTTAGATGATAGATTGTGGTCGAGGTTTTAAAGATATTGTAAAACTAATATAAAGGCAATTTATATATTAAATGAGTTCTATTTTATATATCAATTTAATATTTAAACTAAACTTTGTTTATTAGTGAACACAAAAAACATCATTTATTACAATACTTTTACAACTATTCTACTTCAGTAGTCATATGCTATATAACTTTGTCATAAGCATTATTGTGAAATATTTTGATCAACAAATTTGATTTATATATAATTCTGTGGTTAAGTATATTAAACATATAATTGAGTTAAATATTTGTAATAATAAAAACCAAAATGTCTTCGATTAATGATTTTTTAATTTTGCGTCAAATCAGTGGCGAGTTTTTGAGTAATATTAAGTTTTTCTGCGCTTTTGGTAACAATGAAAATGATGGTAATTATAGAGACCCTCAAGAATACAAAATAATCAAAGAGAATGAAAATGAAATTATATTTGTTACAAATGATGACAAAGTGTTTGCATTCGGATGTAATTCATATGTAATGTGAATATATATATTTTCTGATTCAGTTTTGAGAGTAGATTTCACATATAAATTGTAAGCACGTATGATTTAAACGCTGAGTGAGCTTTAAATATATAAGTATGATATTAAAAGGATTATATACACTCACCAAATGTGAAAAAAAATTATTTGTATTGAGTATAAAATATTGACAAATTTTCGACGCAACCGGTCTTCTTCACAGTCAATTGTTAACTAAAAATATTAAATATTAAATATTAAATATCACGTGAGAATAAAGTATTGAAAATAGCCAGTACTTTAATAGCTCTTATCAAAAGTCCAGTTTCTCTCCTCTGCTTTAATATTTTTAGTTAACAATTGACTGTGAAGAAGACCGGTTGCGTCGAAAATTTGTCAATATTTTATACACAATACAAATAATTTTTTTTCACATTTGGTGAGTGTATATAATCCTTTTAATATCATACTTATAAATTGTAAGCACGGATACGCCCCCGTTTTAGAGAAATAAATTTTTCCATAGACTCCCATTATAAAAATTTTTGTATTTTATTTAATGGGAGTCTATGGGAAAATGTTTTTCAAAAATTTATTTCTCTAAAACGGTGGCGTATCCGTGCTTACAATTTATATGTGAAATCTACTCTCAAAACTGAATCAGAAAATATATATATTCACTAAAAAATTTTCGGGCCTTTTTCGGAACTACACCCTAACTTGTATCTGATTTTTATAATGCTTGGACTCCGTGTATTAACAAATAATTTACAAATACAGTGAAACCTCCATAAGTTAAAGTCGTCTGGGAATAGAATTTAGGTTTATATATCAAGATATCAAAAAATTAACAGTTTTATCAAAATGATTAATAAGTTCAAATGCACGCTATTTATACTGCAACTGTACATATTAGAGGTGTCAATAGGATCCCGATGGGACGGGACAGGATCCTAATTGAGTCAAATTTTACGGGATTGTACGGGACGGGATTACATGATGAAAGTAGCAGTACAGGACGGGATTTATAAATTTTAATTCTAAAATCTCGTAATCTGGAAATTTTTTTATTTTTTAATAAAATTTTTAAATTTAAGCTATTGAAGGAATTCTATTACTAATAGTTTTGTAATAATAGCGATAATATATGCATAACTTATGCATATACGTCCTTTTAAACATGCTTCATATTTTCAAATGTTTGACACATACGCATGCGTTTAAACAAATATAGATTGTTTTGATAATTGATTTTTTTAAAAAGACTTTGAAATAAGTAATAAAATGAAAAATTATGAATTGATATTAGTAAAAAAATTTGCTATAATTAATAAAACTAAATCATAAATTTGTGTGTTTCTAGCCACAATAAGTAAAAATGTGGAAGGAAATGATTTATTTGTATTTAATTTAATGAAAATGCGAATAATTAGGAAAAGGGCAAAATTTGTGACAAGTCAAAAAATCAGGTAACGAAACTGTAACTAAACATAAATCATATTAATATGTTTTAATATCAAATCAAATAGATATAGACAAACTATTTAAGAATTATAGGCCTAAAACATGGCATATATCAAAAGCAGCAGTCATATGAGCTGCCAAAATATTTGTTGTTTTTCCGGGACGGGACAGGACGGGACTCTGAATTTAAAAGTTTTGACACCTCTAGTACATATGCCTTAAAATATATTTTTTGAAATATGAATGACATAAAATATGTTTTTAAAGTAATAGTTTAAAAATTAGCATATTTTATAAATTTTAGAGAATTAATGTTCAAACTAAAACTTAACATAATTTATATCACAATTATAGTGTAGTTGTTTAATATCGAAATAATGCATTTTAATAATCATAAATTATTTATATTAATACCTTGTTTGTCTTTATTAATATCATTCTTAATTGTGTATTATTTAAATAATGCATATGATTATGAGTCTAAAAATAAGTCCTCGCCAATTGAAAAGGTAATCAATAATTTGTTTTAAAAAATATTAATTATTTCATATTTCATGTGTATTAAAATTCATTTATTTTTTTATTATATATTTTGCTTATTTCATAATATTATTTTAAATGAGATATAAATTTAAGTAACTTTAAACAAAAATTTTAAAATGAAAAAATGTGATGTTAGTAGGAAATGAACCCAAAATACAAAACCCCGATAAGAGGGGGGTTGTGGGCAGAGAGGTTTCAGAGTTAGAAAATATTAGTCATCGATTGGCCCATATTAGATAAAATTTTGAAAGTAATATTTGCTGTAGTTTAGGAGATATTGAATTTTTTGTGTAATTTTTTATAATGGAGTCTATGGAAGAAAAACCAA
>JAQGCH010002567.1:0-12353 GCA_034699485.1 Nanhermannia elegantula
CCCACGACTAGAAATATAACAGAAGTTTTTTGATTATAATTTTATAATTATAAATAGTTAATGAAAATGCTTCAAAATATATTGTTCTAAACGCAATTCAAAACATATGACATATTTGAAATTTTTAAAAATCAATGATTGGCCACATATGGCCTATAGTTAGATATTTAAACACAGAATTCCAATAGAAATAATGATAATTAAATTATGATTTTAGAAATAATGAACACAATAATCACTGGTCAGATATTTTTGTAAATTTTCTTTTCAAAACTTTAGTCAGTTTAAGTAAATTACCGAATAAAAAATTTAAGAAAATAATTGGAATCATTAAGTTAAATTTGATGCAAACGGGTATTCTTTCCCAACGTTTACCGAATATACCGTAAAAAAGAGAATTTTCTCCCTAAATCATTTTTATGTTTATTTTTATTGTTTAATGAAAGTCATTTCATTGTTTTATACGAATCGCGACTTTAAAACTCGAAATAATAATCAAAATAATTTTTAGTGAAAAAATTTTCAAATTATCTTTAACGGTTTTTCTGTAATTCAGATTTGAATTTTAAATTTCAAAATTTTACCCCGGCCCACCCTGTGGTATATTAGCTTTTTCATGAATGAAACTTATATTTATTTTTAGTCAATATTTCGATAAAAAATTTTCAAAAAATAGGTGGGTGGGGGGATTTCCTATGGACAATCTGAACCAGACTTAAGCAAGGTCAGAAGAATTTTGATGTCTAAGGGGGATCCAATTTTGGAAATTCTGAAAATTCAAGGGGGGTATAAAATTCATTGAATTTGATAGACAATACTTTGTCAAAAATCATTTTCCCGCCAAAATTTATCCCCTTTATAAAGTATAATTAAAAATCATATATTTTAATGCGATTGTTTGACGCATTATGCTATAAATCAATTAAAATATTTTAAAAGAATTTTCCCAGGTATGCTTTAAACAAAAGTTTAATTACATGAATAATGATAGTACAATAAAAGCTCGATATAACGAACAATCAAGGGGTGAATATTTTGGTTCGTTATATCGAGCGGTTAGTTATATCAAAAGTTAGTGCCGTATATTTTTAATTTTATAGCATTTTAATTGCAAACAAATGAACCTTCAATTAATAGGAATACTTATTTTTTCAAAATAAACTTAAAAGTCATTCCGTTTATTTTGATGTATAATTTTGCAATTTATTTTGAATTTCAATCAAAAATTTTATTAAATTAATATTTACTTTAAAACATGTATTTTAGAAACAATTTTGTACTAAACCAGTGTTTAAAAATACACTTTTACGTGAATTTTATAAGAGTTTTATATTTAAATATATTAAAACTAGATTTTAATCCATTTGGGAATAGATTAAACCATTATCAGTAAGAAAGGTATCTTAATTCGAATATTTAAGTACTTTAGCGTACCTAAAATGGGTTTTTTATAACAAGGTTCATTAGATAGAACATATTTTAGCTTAAATGTATAGGATTTTGGAACGTGATTCAAGTTTAGTTCATTATAACGAGATGTTCGTTATATCAAGGTTTTACTGTATTAATTTATTGCATTATATTTTATTCCTATTGCAATGCAGTAACTCAGCTGATTTTCAAGTTTGTTATTTTATATAATTTTTTATGTTTTTTGAAGTAGTGATCGGAATCGGTCCAAAAACCTGCGTTGCCAGCGGGCTCCATTCTATAAGTGCAGCGCAGTTTTTCCTAAACTTGAGCTGCACTTCCCAGGCTCAGAGATACAAGAAATTGCGCTTCAAACGCAGCTCAATGCGTGCTTATGAAGATCACTAATTGATGCGATTGATCTCAATTTATAAGAATATTTTTCTCAATAAATACTTTAACATTAATTGAAGCACAATTAACTTTACTTTAATTGAATAAAAGTCTTTAAAAAAGTCTATAAATTTTTATTGAGAAAATCCATAGGATCTGGACTGTTGGTCACCATAATGGAAATGGAACTTATGGAAAAAATTTAATATGCACTTCTTAGATCAAATACTTAAATTGTGGTTACAATAAATAAAAATACTTTCATTTCCCAAAATTTTGTTCCAAAATATGTTGGTTTTCTTGCTTTGTCAAAACCACTTTTTGGAACCATTATCTGGAACTATTATATCAGTGTTTGCTTGTAATAATTCATAATAAGATTTATGCGGAATATATAGAAAACGGCGTTTGTGTTTTTTAATGCTATTAAATTTGAACATAAATTTAAATAAGACACACAAATTAAAAATTTAATCAATTCTAAAGTCAAATCGGAGACCAAAGGTTACTTTTTGAAAATACTTGGATAAAATGAAACCAAGGTACGATTTTTGAGATTCTGAAAATCTTGGGGTTTGGCAGACCCATAGCAAACCCTTACCTTGCTCATGTATGCTCTTCAAATTCTCAATATACAGTAGGATCCGTTGTTGTACAATCTTTATTAAAGTGGTTTCTTTATTTTATAAAGAAATTTGTGTTATTCTAATTCTTCTTAAATTATTAGTTTTTTTTATTATACTTCATTATAATTAGATAAAAAAATTTCTTATTTCGATCTCTTCTTGTAGATTATATTTGTACTCTTACTAAATGTATTAGTTTTTGATTCTATTTTTCAATTCTATAGATGAGTTAGTTGTTTGACTGTGTGAGTACAGATAAAATTGTTTTAATTCAATCTTTTAGAAAAGTTTTTCAAACAGAACAATAAAACTTTAATAAAGAAATTTAAATTTTAGGTGAATTACAGAAATGATAAAATACAAATGAAAACCCTGTACTGGACCGGTATTATAGTGTCTTAACATTGATTTAAGCAATTAATCAATTGATGTGCGAATTAAATAATAATTACAATAATTGGTGCCAATCATGCTATTTGTGTGACAAGTCTTTAATCACTTGAGATTATTATAACTTTATAGAAAAAATACAAAAAGGATTGAAATTTATGTTGATCTGAATAGTGATAAACTTAATGATAAAATTGCACAAAACTTTTAATTTTGACAAACAATTAAATCTTATAGTAGAATGTATTGTATGCATTGATGGCACAAAGACTAGCTATCCCTCTATCTATATATCGAAAAAATGGTAATAATTATCTTTATATAACTTAGTTATCAATTGTGTTAATTCTGTTAAATTGATGGACATTTGCATTGCTATATCAGTATCAGCAAAATAAATATAATTTGACCGAAAGGAACATTGAATCAAAACACGTTTTCGAGTTATCCCATATTCTAATGACTAGTTTTTGATGCATTTTAATGATTATGAATGAGATCAAAGAGAAAACAAAAGACAGCAAAAGAATGAAATAATGTGTGGAAATAAATGTCAATTATTAAGATCTACTCTTTCTATGCAAACACATAGTACTGTATTCCGTGACTGACTAGTTGTATGTGTTGTATGACTTGCGCTTTTGTATGACTCGACACCAGTTCATTAATCGTTTTTAATCTTATGAGCACTGGAATCACCTGCACTACCACTAGAAGCAGATGATGTACTGTTTTTATTACTAACACTTCCCGATGTATTACAAGCAGAAGCAGGTGTTGGACTTCGACTTTTACTGCGCTTCTCTGCGCAAATAGAGGTTTGTGCTGACGATCCGTTTGACCCATTTGAGGATGTGTTTTGACAGACTCTGTGATGATTTTCCCAATCTTTGTGCTGACAAAAGGAACCGCAATAACGCGCAACATTACAACCACTGCAGGTCTCACTTGCTTTGCGGCCACAATTCCAACAATTCTTAATTAAAACAAAGTATTTATTGAATTTGAATCAAAAGTTCATTAAATAGATGACAAACGAGGACTTACTTCAGTGGAATCGTCTTGATGTCCGATTGCCACCAAAGCCTCTTCAGCTGCTTGTCTGCGCGCATCGGTCACTAACTTTTCCATTTTGATTCTCTCCGCAGCCACTAATTCAGTTGCTTTAGTTTCTGCCGCAGAAACTGCTTTTTGCAGTTCTGCCACTGCTTGACGTTTGACTTCATTAACTGCTTCTTCTAAACAATGTTATAACAATATCAATACAAGTATATAACAGACTTGCAATTTGTTTGATTATTGGGTTTTTAATTGATTTCTATAATTCTAATTCTATAGTGGAGTGAATGCTTACAATACACTAAAATATCTCATTTAACTGATCAAACAATTGAATTTAAATGTTTTTGAAATTCCACTGCATTCTTGAACGGAGGCATATATGAAATCTTTAAATTATTAGAAAATTAAACTCTTAAATATCGATTCCTTCTCTGATGTAAAGGTTAAATAAGTTTTATAAAGGTTTTGCCAAAACTATCGAATAATATTAATATAATCAGACTTTAAGCCTATTTACTATATTTAAGAAATATTCCTTAAAAATATCTACAGTTTTGCAATAACTTGTTCGGCATAATCATTATCTAAATCTACTTTTGTTGGTGAAGTTATTTCCAGTTTTATTGCTTAACATTACCCCCAATGCTGAACATCTATGAACAGTGAAATATAACTTTTTTGATGTAATCATAACAATTGGATCCAAAGCAAATCTAACTCAGAATTCCGGATTCAAACCTTCAGTTATTCGATATAATAAGAAAAATTTAGACCTAACATATGTCCCTATTTATTAGCTAATTATTATCTTCTTATCAGAATAATAAATTGCAATTGCATTCTTTAAAACTACTAATCCTACAAATGAATCCTATCTGACAGATAAGAAGAATATTTTAAAATATTTTCTTTTTTCTCAGTAAAACATTTTGAGAAATTAATGGTTTTTATGATTCATTTTTTAAGTGTTAGCATAAAATAATGTAAACCTAAATGTTGATGAGTTCCAGGCCGTGAACGTCTTAGATCTGTGATGCGGTCAATCTCAGAGAGTGCGCTCTTTTGAAAATGAGTTGATAGCAAGTTGTCTACTCTCGGCTTTTTCAGTTCGTGGAATTCATGCGAAGAATGCGACACTTCTAATGGGTTGAAATGTCTGGTTCTCAGAGGTGGCATATTCCACATCGAACTATTCGTGAATTCAGTGGGTCGCGAATCACTTCTATGTTGTAATATAGCTAAAGCCCGCTTCGTTTTTTCGACCATTCCCAGTATGCAATTCAGCATCTTTTTTAATAAATTTAAATTTCAATTTTATATTCAAACTGATTGCAGAAATAAAATCTATAAAATGCTTTCAAGATTTTAAGGATTTTACGATTTTATATTTTGATTCATAATCAATAATACTTCAAATGTTTTCAATAAATAGCATTTAAACTTCATCAGTCTGTTTGGCGATCACTTTACTAGTAATTCTTAATTCATAACTAGGGTGGGATTATTTGGGAATTCCCGAACTTCATATAGTATTCCGAACACCTTGTGGGGGTACATAACAACATTTAATAATCATTTTAAAGTAAATTTTATTTCCCCAAATTTCCCAAATTCAAGGGTTTGTCACTAATTTTCCCAAAATTGACATTTAGTATTAATATATCCAAATTTACTATTTTGCTTTTAAATTGTTTCAAACTTTCGAAAATTCTAGGAATATTGAGTCAAAATTAAATATTTTCTAAGAAAATTCTTTGGAAAATAGTTGAAATCCCAAAAGTTGTATTTTTTCATTTTCTGAAATGTTGGGCGATCAAGATTTTTAGGCCAGCAACTACCGTGTGCATGAGACAATACCTGGATAAGGTCCGAGCATTTGCGTGAAGGTTCATTTCAGGCTTCTTGAAAATTTAAGGGGAGGGTCAAAATTCTCTGATTTTCTAAGATATTTTTTCTCAAAACACATTTTACCGTCAAAAAATTTTTTACTTATAAAATTATTTTCGGAGGGGGGTCAACCCCTAGGCAACCCTATACCTTGCCTAGGTATGTTGTAGACGGAGACTTCTTGAGGAAAAGTTTGAAAAATTATTAATATTTCAAATTAATTCCTTATAAAAGATATTTAAGCAATTTTAAGACATATTTAAGACATTTTGAAATTAAAATTTTTTGTATAAATTAAATCACTTTATAGAATTTTGTTCCCAAATATGTCCCCAAATTTGAGGAAATTTTGTACCTTTTTCCCTCCCAAGTTAGCCATTTTAGTCCCCTAAAAATCCCATCCTATTTATAACATATATAAATCAGATATAAATTATTTTACTTTTTTAACAGATTTATAAGTGGTATCAATAAATTGAGAAAAAGTTATCTCCAAAAAAATGAGGTACAGTCCCAATGAATTTTTAGTTTTCAAAAGTGATAAATATACAAATGAAATCTGATTTAGTGAATATAATTGAGTTTTGTAACAATATGGACAGCTATTCTGATTCTCTGATAGTAAAATAATAATTTCTATAAATTTTTGACTTGAAGTTCAATGAAATGTGATTGAAAACTTTGATAAGTTTGTCAGAAAACTAAGCTATGACATAATTACATACTGTGTGAATGTTTTTCCACTCGTCCTCCATATCTCTATCATCGGTGTAATCTCTTTGTAAACCAGAGTATAGCCCAACAGCGGGTCTACAGTATTCTCTTTCAAATCTTTCAGCAACAGCAGAGTATCTGTCGCTTAAATGTTCTGCTGATGAGTGGTTTCTTCCATTAGTAGTATTTTCCCTACTATTAGAAGAATTGTGATACGAAGCGGAGGCAGTATTGGGCTCGTCGAACATCGATCGGGCAGATGTTGATAAATGAGAATGAAGTATAGAAGGGTTATTGATATGATGAGAGTGATGATGACCACTGCCATGAAGTAATAACGGCGCCAAACCAGCTGGGCTTAAACGTGACCCTATTGTTGGGCTCAGTAATGGTTGGTGTCTTTTAGCAGGTGGTGGACCTGACTCCCTATCAGCCATAGTATCGCTATACCCGTTCTCTTTTGCTATTCTGAATATGATTTAAATTACATTTATATTATAGTTTCGTTTCAATACATTTCGATTATTACTACTGTTTGTGTGATACAGGTATTGACAGCACAGAGAAAAATGCTATTTAAAAGCTTATTAATATTTAGTCCTAATAATGAAGGACATCGGCCTATAAGTCACTAGGGATGATATCGTGCAATATTTTATTATATCCTAATCATAGAGCACTTTTACTCTATATATCTATAATAACTTGTCTTATAATGAAAATTAATAATTAGATTTTCAGATTAATAAAAATGCAAAAGTACACTAAACTTTAAATAGCATTCATTGCGCATAATTATATACTATGTATATTAGTATTTTATTGACTTAAATAAATTAATCACATTTCAGGTGAAGGACGTCTTTTAGTTTGACTTTCTTTTGTGGGTTCATTTCGTTGAAATATTTCAAATGGCTCTCCAGCTGTCATACAAGTGGTTTGAGTACTAGAATCAAGTATTAGTGACTCGTGTTCGCGAAGATACTGAACGGGACTGATTTTGGCAAGTCTGGCAAAGTGTACGATATCTGTCTGGAGAATGGGAAGGTGAAGCTTCAAAAATGGAATAACATATGGCCTCAAAGGATAGTTTGTGATTTCTTGAATTTTTTGATGAAATTCTTCTGTACTTATCGTTGAATTCTATAAAGCAAAAAATTGTAACTTTTATATCTAAAATTAGTTTAGAGTTCATTACTGTATATTTCGATAGTCATTTGGAAGCATTACATAAATTAGAAAAGTAACTGATTTTGAAGCTATTAAAAAAATCTTCAACCGTACGATAAATAGAGGTATATGGACAGTGGTCCATATCAGACCATAGAATCAAATGTTTTCTATGCAAAACAACTAATTAAGATTTAAAACATCATAAAAATTTTAAAATGCATTTTAGTTGTTATTTGAATTCTCAGTTAATACTCCCTATATTTAGTTCTCTAATTAATATATTTTTGCGTTATTAAGGTTAATATAAATAATAAAAAAGGAATTATTTTTGTGGTGTATTTTTTTAAAATTAAATTTCTCTCTATTTCTAAACAGAATGTTTCGGTTTTTTAGACTTTCAGACTTTTATTCTTCATTTAGTCCATTAACCGAAGTCCTGAAAACTTGTTTTATCATTTATTCAAAACATTATTTGAAAAAAAATTTTTATTTAAAGTTTTTTATATTAAGGAATCATAGAATACAATTAGAGTATTATATTATTAAATTTTTGTTTTAATGACTGTATTTTTATAATTCTATAAAATATTTGAAAAATTATGCAAAATAATTAATTTTAGCCCCAACTAAGACTTCAAAATTCGAGACTAAGACTAAAGGACTAAAACTTTTGAAGTCTTTAGTTTAATCCTTTGGTCTTATCTGAACACTAACTGCAAGAATACCTTATATTTATAATTGTTTTGCTTTCAAGTATAAACATTCATATTTTACATTTTATTTAAAATTTAATAAAATAAACTCATTGTTAGATTTTAGTGTGTTTTTTGACAAATTTTTAACAAATGAAGTGAAATAAAAGAAAACAAAAATAAGCGATAAGCTGACAGATCATTACGCTGACAGATTCTGATGATCAACAAAAAAATTTAAATGTCAAAACCTCAGCGAATTTTAAATTATTGCTTAATAGTAACGTATATGACAATGCAGAAACCTTAGTTTTAATTTTAAAATGCATTTGGAATATATAATACGAAATAGTATATAAAGTTTTTTCAATATAAAGATACTCAAAGGTTTGCCAAGGCAGGGATGTTGGGAGTGTACACCCCCTGGAAAGTTGGAAAACTGGATTACCCCCCAAGATTTGTCCTAAATCCTAAAAAATTGTCTATCAAATCAGATAAGTTTTGCCACCCCTTCCTAGAATTTCAAAATTTTTCAGGCTTACAACCTCCCTGAAGCGAAGGGCTTTGGAGAACCCTGCTCAAAGCTCAAACCCTGTTTAGCATCAAGAATGTACAAAAATTATATGTATTAAAAATTATTTGATTATCTTCAGAACTAAAAAAATTGAGTCTTATGATAGTATATTTTATATTTTTAATACATTAATACGGAATTGCCTGTATTTGCATTGGCACATTTGTTGCAGATTAAATACTATTGTATTTTTAGTATTTACTAAAGAATAAATAATAGTTATTAGCTGAGTAAGAGCCCATTCATTATTACCTATTCTTAGCGCTGTTAAATTTACTAAATTTTCTCCAGAGCACTAAATTTAGTTTTTGGACTTTTAGTTAAAATATAAAAATACAGCAAAATGTCCAAATTGTACGTTATGTTCACCTAATTTTAGTATTAAAGGGATAATTCAACTTTCAAATATAAAATTCTTTCAAATTATTTTTCTAATAACTAAAATAGTATTACATTCAATTGACAGCAATTTTTGAACTATTTTATTTGTTAATCTAGCTTCAATAAAAAAAATTTACTAAATTTTCTCTGAAGATAATAAATTTAGTACTAAATTTAGTATAAATTTAGTATTTTGCAGCGCTACCTATTCTTAACAAAAATATAGGACAAACTATAACCTTAAGTGAATGGCTGCTACCCATAAACGCTTCTGTATCATAAAATGCTTATCAACTTATTAGTTGATTGGCTTAATTTGCAAACGTGTGCACATTTTTTTGTCTAATATTCTCACAACCTATTCAATTGATTATTGCATAAAGGATTTCCTATTCCTTAATTACCAAAATATTTAAATACTATTTTTTCAACAAAATCGTATTTGAACTGTAATTATTATCAATTAATTAAAATAAACTTTATTCACGTGCATTTTTGAATAGTTTTATTTAAGTCGAGTTTTGTCATATCATCTGTTTGTAAGCTCTCTGCTATTGTTTATATCTTGTTTCACACATTTTCAACCCATACCTTTCAAGTGTTTAAAGGTATTGCGAGTTGGAAAACAATAATTACAAATAAAATAATTTTAGTTTGGCTTAAATATTTCGCACAACTGTTCTTAAACAACGCAATACAGAAAATTAGCCAAATCTAAATATTTTTCAATTCTAGTTTATTCTTATGGCTGACTTACTCTTTAAAGAATTTTTAGAATTTCATTTTGAGCTTTGCTTATTTATACAGAACAGAAGATTATTTAAAATATTGAATCAAATAAATACAGTATCATATAATGTATATCTAATATTAATTTGAGCTCAATTATTATTAACGACTCAAACATTATAGAAAAGGCATTCTTTTAAAAGACATATAATTTGATTGTAATAATAATTGAAAAAAACTTTTGCATATTTACCACTAGGCCTATAATTAACGCTCTGACTCGCTCTCCGACATCGGTTGAAATATCACTTGCAAACTGATAAAGTGTTGTTAAGAAGCGCTTTAATTTACTAATTTGTCTAACGCTTGACGACCCGATCGAAACCGAATCGCTTGTGTTTGATGTTGAAAGCGATCTCGCAGTCACGTGAGAATTAGGTGGTGATGGAGATAATGATGTTTTACCACTAACACGAGTGGGTGGAGAGTGATTCCCATTGGAATTCGCTAAATATTCAATATGTTGTAAGAGACAACTCAATCAATAGCAAAAATATAATGTAATTAAGAGCTGAGGTTTAATTACTTTTACAATTTTTTGGTATCTGTCCATTTGAATTGAAGTTAGCAGTTGTAGACTGTGGTGGTGGTGTTGATATGTGATTCAACTTAACTTCAGAAGGAGAGGCTGGCATTACATTAGAAGAGATTGCAATGGATCGCACCAGATCTATAAGCGAATTAATTATAAGTGCATTAGAATAATGATGCAAATAATGATACAATAAATTAGTAATTAATAGATAGTTAGTTAGTGATAACCTTTTTTCCAAATAGGCATTCCTAAGTATACTGTCATTACATTAAAGAATAAGTCTCTTAACAAAAGCGACGCTCAACACTATATAGTAGAAGATTAATAATGAATGGTTCAAACTGAATGAGTTCTCTATAGGACTTAGAATTTTATAAATATTGTATAAACTGCTGCACAAGTGAGTACATCTCAACAGCAATTGGCAATAACGGTAATATTGAGACAGGTATAGTATTATAGTCAGTATTACTGTATAATAGCTTGTGCTTGTATTGAAAGAACCACTACTATCATAATATGCACAAAACAGGGACGAAAACATCTGTGGCACAACCATGTGAAGGTAGCCACATGTCACTCTGGGTCGAACTGATGAATAAATGAAATGTCGCTATTTCTCTACATCAATAAAACTTGAAGTTAGAAACAGAGCTCTCCGAGAATAACAAAATTACTTTTATTATAAATACTACTCTGTATTTATAAGACTTTTTATTTAATAAAACCATCTAAACTTTAAAGCATTGAACGCCACCTTAATATTAAATACTAGTATTTGCAACTGTAGAGTATATTCAATAAATTGGATTATATTTATTACATTCTGAGCAGAATGTATTGCTTGTTATAAAAAGGATTAAGACGGGAAACAAAATGCTGTTTATGTCGGCAACATTGCGATATCAAGCCTTTTGTTCTCATAACTACATTAATGATGATTCCTGTTATTGTATACCTATGTGTCTGTCTCTTCCACGACTCCGAACCATTTATACAGTATATCGATGTTACATAATATATCGATATTCAGTATGTTTTTCTAGTGTAAAGCAGTATTTGGTGGCAAAACGAGCTTTGAGTCGATAATATGCTATACTAAAAGAGCTTAACAATTATTGCAAAATGTCGGGAACTGAAACAGGTGTAAATTATTTTAGTGAGAAATCTAAAATATAACTTTCATAATAGAGAAAAAATATAAGAAAAGCATAGCAGTGCCCAAAGTTTTTCAAACAACTACTCGGTATGTAATAGTGACGCATGTTTGTCAATAGCGCTTACAATCAAATGTGTATTATAAATAGAGCAAAAGTATTATATTTTTATTTATTACGTTTATTATCAAACAGTTGCGATTATTAGAAATTGTTATTTTGAACGAATTCTATACTAATAAAACTGTAAATATGCAAACATAAGAAATTGGCCATCTGTGTAACAAAGTATACATGCGCGATATATATACTGTATATATTGTAATTATTCTTACCATTACTACGAGGAAAAGTATGAAACTATTCTTTCAGCTCTAATATGCCCGCATTTTATCTCATTTTAATAAATTAAAACTAATTATGATTTTAATATTAATTCAAATCAATTTGAGATATGCTCAGAGACTAACTCTCTATCATTAGTAATAAAGCTTTTGAATACTGAAGCTTTAAATAATTAATTCTTTGGTTAAGTAATAAATAGAGACGAGATTTTCGGGAACAAGTTTG
>JAQGCH010002568.1:0-12350 GCA_034699485.1 Nanhermannia elegantula
CTCACAAGTCAGAGCCAAACAGCTTTCCCTTTGATTATTATTAAAGCAAATGTTAAGTTATGGTAAGTTTTGTGACAACAGAACCAACACAACCAGTGATTCAATAATGAGAATCATGTTTTGCTGTTTGTATTCAAATAACATTAAAATGAGCGCCAATTCACTCAATTCTTGTGATTATTTTATAACTAAAGTAATAATAAAGTGATAATCAGTACTACTTTTAGTTGAATTAAATTTAGTTTTACTTATATTTGAATTGTTTTGCTTTATATCATATGCTATGATATGTTAATGATATCCAAATCAATAATATTTTTAAATAATTGAGTCATTAATTGATTTACTGGTGATATTGTATTGCAATTGTGTTATCATATGTTGTGTTAGTATTAATGGTATTTATGGTCTGTTCTAATGATAGCCAATCAAAACTGTATTAATCCTAACCTCAAGATTGTCTCCAATTGTTGTTTACGATGAACTCAATTAGGATTACAATCAATACAAGAAATAGAAATCACTTTATCATTAAATTATTGGCACTTTTATTAACTCTAATATTAGTGGACTCTAAACAAGAAGTGTTGACCAATCAATTCGTCATCGAAGCCGAGGGAGGAATCAATTCAGTCAAACAGTTGGCTCTTAAGCACGGATTCATTTTTTTGGGACATGTAAGGCATCAAACATTGCATTTGATTTGCATTTCATTATTTTAATACCATTTCAATAGTATTTCAATAGTGTTTACATAATTCGGATTTTAATTTAAAAATATTCAAAACCTGAATATCTATTAAATAGTTATTTACTTTACCTGAAGCTTAAAATAGACTTTTATTGAATGACATTTTACTGAATGGACTCTGAGTTTAATAGATTTGAAAACCAATCACAAGACTAGAGTTGTTTACATACAGTCGTAATTCATTTGATATTATATAATGAGAGATACAGTTATCTATATATCAATACAATTATGTGATAAACCAATAATAGATCAATTGTTTAAAAGCAGTTATTATACTGTATTATATACAGTGTATACACATTTATAATATACAACACTAGAAGTGGTCTCTTTTCAAAAGAACGGCAAAATCGGTCAAAATATAACTAAAGTTTATAAATAAAGGTTTATATTAATGTAGATATTTTAAAATATACCATATATACGGTCTGCACAGATGTGCGTACTTTTGTTAATGTAAATGTCTCTCAATTTTGCCATTGAAAGCATAAGTGGCGTAGCCAACTCGGCCACTGGTCACTTTTGAGAAAAATGAATGACCTCCTGACGCCTTTGAGGTGATACGAATACTGAATATATAATTGGTTCGGCTCTGTAGTAGCCAGTATTCGCGTGCATAGCCTGACAGACAGACATACCGACAAAACTTGGGAGTTATAATGTAGAAGATTTGCCTAATTTTGATTAAAGAACTATATTATTTATAAATGAATTTTAGCCAATCAGGTCAATTGTGTACTATAGCTAAGACTTTTTGAACGATGATACTGATGATACTCACCTCATGTGAATTGATGAAAACCGACCCCACCAGCCAACCGATAGTAAAAATGCTTTTTATCCCCCTTTGAATTATGTCCACAAAATTTCTAAACAGTGTTGAAGTGTAATGAATGGTATCCCATATGTTGTTTAGCGTCAGATTATCATAAATAATGGTTTTAAATGGAAAAATAAAGCGTTTCAAAAATACCCCCACATATACCCCTCTCTGACTTTTTTGGGTCAAAATTTAGGATACACTCATTCCTGTCATATCTGTAATTATTAATTGAATAGAAACAGACTATTAAATATTTTTATAATTATTTTGTCAACATTCCAACGTTTATGTAAGACTTAGGTCTCAATACTATTAGAATTGATTTGTTTGGCTCAGACTGTCATTAGTGAACTCATTTATAATGTTTAACTAATAAATCTCTTGCATTCCGCTGGAGTTTCTCTTTTTTTGTTTAATTATTGGTCCAATCAATAGATTAAACATTATTCTCACGAGTGACTCACTTTTTCAATTTTAATTTGAATAATCACTTAAAGTAATTTAAATAAACAATTTTAACTAAAATCATAACTAACTTTATTCTAATGTTTAATTTATAAGCAAGTGCTCAAAATGTTTTATATACAGCACTGTATGATGGCTTTTAATTTTGATGATTTCCTCGTTTTACTTGAGGCTAACTTTTATTGTCTTTAGAGTGAAAAATATTCTTCGCATAAAGTGAGTGAAGGCATAAAAAAGAGAATAATTTAGTATTTGAGCAAAACCTAAATATTTTTTGTTATACTAAAAAGGTAAATAAGTTTTATGCAAGTTATGCACCTATATGAGACATTTATATGACCTTTAAATAAAATATATGAATTCAGAACAATTATAAATACTTACTCCAAACTGGTTATCAAATTATATTTTTCGAGATTAAACAATAGCCTTCGTATCTATTTTTTAATGGTTTAAATCATTTCAAGGCTTGAGTGAATATTTATGTTTTACTTAAGTTTCAGCAATAATTGTTGAAATAAAACTCATTTTGTCAGTCGTTTGATTGTTTTTTTACGATCTGATAAGTTTCTGTTTAATAATTCATACTGTAATCAAATATTGGTTTTTTGTCAAATAATTAGTTGTTTTTAACTCTAAAACAAGTACTGTACGGCTCAATTGATTTTTATATTTTAGGTTTTACTATTTGTTCTCAACAACAATCAGTCAAAATTAGCATATAATTTGATGTCACACTTATGTGAATGTTTTGTTTACACTACAAATGAATTAAAGGTTTTATTTGTTAATAAATCACTTTATTTAATGACTCCATTTAATGAAGTATTCAGAGGACAAATTATGCGTTACTTTTGAATAACTAATGTCTGTTCATATGTGTCTTCGTTTGTGATAACTTTAAATTGTTAATGCATTGCTTGGCTCTTAAACTAGAAATAAAGAATTTATATATTGCTTGTCATTCTCTCACAAATATTCAGAAGTTTAATAAATTTGAATTATAAGAGAACTTTTCAGTGAAACATTGATCTTAAGATTGTTTTTTTGAAAAATTGACGCTTTTGTACAACTGTGAAAAAATGGTATTTCTTTGTTAAGACCAAACACTGGCATGAGATATATCGCACCATTTCTTTTCATGTTTTATATTTTAGAGTTTATGCTATTGTTGATGTGTCATCTCTGCGCTCAACATAACTCATTTCATTTCTGTGATTCTATGGGTGAATCTCCACGACCAACAAATTCGAGTGTTACAGATTCATCAAATTTTATATTAGTTTCTTTCAATTTTATAATTTGCTCAACTTTATTAAAACTGAGTCAGTCTCTTTACAATAATAACATCCAATATTCTTTTGTTATCACAAATATTCAAATCTAATTTAAATGCTTAACATAGCGTTTCAAGTAATGTTTCTTCATTCAAAATGTTATATATTATGTAAAATATATTTATCATCTCAAAAGTTATATTAGTTTCCATGTCATCATCGATTCAATAGTTTCATTCATAGTATTTATTTTAGTTTTTTTCAGATTAAATGCAAATTATTTTTAAAATTACATACATATCAATATTGAAATTAATATTTTTTGCCAAAAGTATTCTCTGCTATATTGTTGTCGTAGTGCAAGATCGTATTTTCAACTTATTATTTTAAACTAATATTAATATGAATTTAATATTATTGTTAGTTTATAATTACCTGACCCTAACTTTAAATTAATAAAAAAACAATTAAAGAATGAAAACAATGAGCTAATGGAACAAACGTACAAAGCATAATGTTATAGAGAACATTATTATATATATATATGAGCTTTAACAATAGGTTTGGGACTCCACTGTATGGCCCTATTCTTTTTATAACATATTTCGAGTATTTTTTTACTATTTTACAAAATTATCTCAACTCAAAGTGCACTCATTTCTTAGAAACAACTCAAACATATAGTGCGTAACTTAACAAAAACTATCCTCTGGTTGGGTGAAGAACAATACCACTGACCAAATACTGTAAAGATCACGTTTTCAAAATTTTGTTCAATAAACCGGTTTAACAACTATTGCTGCTAAAAATGAAAGAAATCAGAATTTTTGTGCGATTTTTTCATCATCAATGATGTAATGAATTTTGAGAAAATCATATTAAAATTATTGCCTCTGGCTTTCAATTAGTCTATTAGTTATAGTTAATTATAAGATAAATTTAATAAAAGACAGTAATTTTTTCTTTCTTTTGCATGTAATTCTATAATTATATTACAAATATGTTTAAATATTAAATTAAATGAGTGAATGATTCATAAATTATATGTCAATTAATTACCGATATATGTAAAGAATTTATTATAAAAGTTTTCGGTTATGGTTTAAAAGCTTAAAATTGAAAATATTTAATATTGCGTTCTTGTTCTGTATTATCTCCACAGTTGAGTGAATTCCACTTTCAATTGACTTATATCTATCTCATTAGATTTGGTGGATATAAATATTAGTATTAGAGCATTCGTGGTGTTTCATTTTGAAGGGCATACATACATACATTCCCCAAATACTAACACTTCGAATATATTATTTATATCCCAAGTCAACTCATTTTATAGCTATTTTCTGTAATTTTAAATCTTGTACTCAATTAGATTTGAGCCAAACTCAATTCCTCTATAAATTATCTTTATTTAAGTTGTCCTCAAAAAGTTTAATGCTCTTTAAATTTGTCGCATTACTTATTTTCAATACTTAATGAAAAATCATTTTGAGCTTTTGGTTGGACGCAAAACAAATAATTATTGCACACAATATTATACGTACAATATTTGCAAGTTTTTATCACTTTTTTGCATTGTATTCTTTTTCCATATGAGTTATTGTTATTCATGTTAACTGAGGTGAAAAATAAATATGAAATGCATTAGAGCCCATCTCTGCCATGGTAGTCACCGACCGCTTATTTTTTGTTTTGTTGGTATTTAATCCAAGAAAATAGTGATTCATTATTTAAATAATTATTAGCTCTTATTCAACACTCCTTTGTATCATTTTATAAGTAAAATAATGGAAAAACTTTGTTCCATGACTGATGATATACTGTAGTGATTCAGTTCCGGTATTGCTTTGCCATTAAAATTGTATAATTAGTTCTTTAGTCTAAAGAAACTGTTTTAATGTTAGAGTTTATTGTCTTTTATATAACTATTAAGGAAAAGTTTTGTTGTGTTCTTTTTGGACACACTCTTAATGGCTTGAATGATGACATTCAGACTTTTGCAAGTTTTTGTATTTTTTATGAACTTAAGTTCACTCTAAGTATTGTTTGACTTGAAAGGTCTCCAAAGTAGTGGTTATATCGGATTCAATTTTGTTAAATCATTTCAGGAACTTACACAACATTATAGTAAATAGTCATCACTTCTGTTGAGCACTGGCAGATACTTTTGTTGTTTAGTGTGAGCGCTTCCTCTCTTTTTTTATGAGTTGTAAGAAAAATGTTTCAGCTGTAATGCTATCTTTGCACCACTTATACTCTCATTCAATTCCCAATCAATGGTTTTACTTATTAATTATAATTATTTAAAATTCATATTATTTTCAAAATAAAGCATCAGATGTCTGTCAATGTTATTATTAAAGTGAATCAATATAATTATAATAAATTTTAAATCATTTAACAGTTAAAATATAATATTATGCTCTTTACTAAAGAAACACTAAGGAATCGATCTTATGTTGAATCACACAAATAAACCAAACAGTAATGCATTTCTTATTCCAAAAAAGTTATTGTAAGGAAAAGAAAAAATAAATACTTATTTACACTATATTTGACCGATCGATCGATTATTTGATTCTTTATTGTACTGACTGTGGATGTAGTGGATGTCACTTTTTTTGTCATTCCATTTATACTCGAAAGTCTATTTGAATGGAATCTAAAAATAAATGACTTAATTGTTATTGGAAAAGGAAATATAAGCCTTAAAATATGAAATGATCTAATATTACATAATTACAGACAAACCTCCATAAAGTCACTGTAAACAGCAATCCCCAACTTGGGGTATACAAATTATCATTATGCTAAAGTCACACTTTCATATTGTCACTTCATTTTAAATATTTACTATTCAACATACCCTAAAAATATGTTTCATAAAGTCACATATTTTAAGTTTAATATATTTTTTTAAAATTAAGACAAAATCATGGGAAATTTTATAAAAATTATTATAAAACTTTTAAAAATGATCAAAAAAGGAGAAACACATTTCTAAAACAATTGAAAAGAAATCTAAATGAAAAATTACAAAAATAGACATTTTTTACTTTATAAAGTCACATAAGAATTTCTTGGTCCCAACGGTGTGACTTTATGGAGGTTTATCTGTATCATACATATTACTAATTTTCAATATTTATGTGAAGCAACGAAATCATTTTTTGGTTATTAATTAGAATTGTGCCAAACATTTTAAATTTTATAATTGGTTTCATGCTGAGATGGGGAAGGGGTATAGGGTATTATACCTCCTGACATTTGCCAAAAACGTATACCCTCCCTAGCAAAAAGTTAATTTGGGCTCCTATGGAAGCACTGCAGCTCCTAGGAGTCAAAGGCGAAATCTTGGAAATACCCTCTGCCCTGTCACCCTCGACCTTCCCCATCTCAGGTTTTATGAGAAAGATTAGGGGTATTTTATCTCTGTTTTAGAGCTGATTATAAAATTTTTATCACTAATAAAAAGATATACCGGTAGTTAAAAATGATTTAAATCACAAACAATAATTTATTTTTGAATACAATTAAGTAAAACACAGATAAAATGAAGCTAAAAAGCATTAAATATTATCCGTGAAATACTTGTTCACAATGCTCTATTACTATTGTATGATATATTATAAATATACTACAATATAAACAAATGAAAGTACTCTATTAGTTATAAATTGAGTGGAATTGCAATTTTTAAATGTTTCGGTTCTCTAGTGCTGACACTTGCACTTCATCTTATGTTTCCCTAAATATATATCAATATCGATCATCATTCAAATTAGCTTTAAAAGTAATATCAATTCTTGAATTTGCTTTTGTCTCTCGAGTTATATTTTATATAGATTTGAGTTTTATAATTGATGGCTTACTTTTATTAAACACACGTTAATTCCTACGCTATTTTTTAGAATTATGAATTGTAAAACGTTTTTCAAATAAAATATAAGACACAGCAAAAAAGTTGATAAAATTATTAAACATTGAAATAGCAAACCTACGAAAATAAGTTTAATTTGAGAATTTGCTCAATAAAAAAAAGTTGAATTATTTGAACTTTAAATAAAATGTTAATATTTTATCTTTAAAATGGTGCTATAAGTTCAATGACAAGCTTTAAATTTGCAATTATTGGATAATAATTTCTAAAGAATGGCTCATTATTTATAATATCTATAACACTATTCTGTCTGACACACCATTTAATTTCCTGTCTTTTCACTTCTTTTTTAAAAAATAAATCAAATGACTTGAAAGTCCTCGTGAACTATTATCGGACATTCCGCTTAACCTGATTTTGTATTTAAAATTTTTTTAAAAGCAATATTTATATATAATTTATAGTAATAAGTGATTCAAATGCAAACATAGTTATTATCGGTCATAATTTGCGTCACTTCAAGTTATGTAAATGCAAATGAATATAAAGATGAATCAGATTAGTGATGAGAATTTTTGATTTTATAAATCTCGATCTCGCGTAGTTTAGTAGCATCTCGTCTCCCGAGTTACATTTCTTTTAATATTAATTTTTATGCCGCAGACGCTTAGGATTATGTACACTCGATTTCAAAACCTAAAACGGAGGTTTTGAGCTATTCTATACACCTAAACATTAATCATTTTTGACCAAATTTATATTGAGTTGACTAAAGTTTGCAAAAAAAAACTTTGACAAACGGCATTAATATCAGAGTTTTTTGAGTATACTCAAACATTT
This sequence comes from Nanhermannia elegantula, assembly GCA_034699485.1. Taxonomy (NCBI): domain Eukaryota; kingdom Metazoa; phylum Arthropoda; class Arachnida; order Sarcoptiformes; family Nanhermanniidae; genus Nanhermannia; species Nanhermannia elegantula. The sequence goes on from JAQGCH010002568.1 coordinate 8,040, forward strand.
GAGTTTAACTCTAATTATTTTGAGTTTAATTTCTAAGAAATTAAGAATCAAATAAACCCAATGAAGTAAACACAAACCTTGGTATGATTAAAAACCATTTTTTACATGTTTTCATTTAAAAGTGGAGATTTTTATGTAAATTTAATGTTAACATTAGATTAAAAATACTTAAATAAACTTAAACTCAAATTAAATTTATTAAAAAAAACTTAAACTCAAACTCAATATAATTATTAAAAATTAAAAAACTGTAACTCAAATAAACTCAAATTCAATATTTTCAAAAAATTAAACTCAACTCAAATTAATTAAAATTTTTAAACTCAAAAAGGTCTGATTAATATCCCTCTACACGTTTAATACGTGTATTTAGTATATGCTAAATTTATACAGAACTAGGTAATCAAAATTTGAAATTCTGATCAATACAAACGAAAGTACTCTTAAAATGATTATATACGTGTATTTTTGTTTTGCCTCAAATCTCTCCTCGCGGGCAGGGTAGAGCATTAAACACAAAAATTGCGAAAATTTAATTAAATTTAGCCTACCTTACTCATCCAAATTGAAGCTTTTTAGGAGTTCTTTCTAACTATTATATCAGATCTTAGATAATACTTATATTATTTGTCTTATTTAATATATAATTCTTCTATATTCTAAAATTTTATTTATTTAAATAACAATTATGTTAATTATTTAACTAAATGGTTGAGCTTATAATGACGAAAAGTAATTTAATGAATGAAACAAAATATAAACTATATATATCATCTTATAGCATAGATATGAACAACACGGGTAGACGAGGCTACACTCATTTCAATTTTCGTAATTTTCAGGTTTATTGTGCTACCCTCCCCCCACGAGGAGAGATTTGAGGCCAAACAAAAATACACGTATATAAGCATTTTAAGGCCAGGGAAAACTCCTCGGTCTTCTGAGACACTTACTTTTCCAAAATTAATTTTCCCACCAATTTTTTTTATTGATTGTTTTCCAAAAAACATGATAGCTAGAAAACTCATTGTTTTTGTAAGATGATATTTTTAACAAAAGTGTTTTCGTGAGTCATCGTGGCGCAGTGGGTAAGATGCCGGACTTATGATCGATGGGTCGTGGGTTCGAATCCCAGCCTCGCTGTTCTACTTTGATTGCAATGTACCGGCCATATATTCATTGTGTTGTTTTCGAGCCGTATCATTTGCCCACAGGTAACACCTGTAAAAATCGCACTCTAACTCTGGGCTAAAGGTGAGATCTCTCTTTAGGGAGTTAGCCGAACAAAATGTAAATGTTATGTACGTTTTCGCGACAAAATATTTTTAAAAATTCTCTTAAGAAGTCAAACATGGAGTTTATATTTTAGAAAACCCAAATAATTCTCTATATATCTCACTGCCCTCTGTTTTTATTGCGTTGTGTATCAGACTAAAATAGGGATATAATTTTAAAAATCGCATCTCATTATCTGTTACCGTTTGAGAGATATAAAAAATTTTTGTAAAAAAGTGAAAAGTTTGGCGCCCAATAATAAACTCCAAAAAAACTTGGGGGTAACTCCGGAGCGCTCCTTCGTTTATTCCGGAAGGCTTTTGGAGCTTTAAAACGTTAATTATATCCTAATTTAATTAGCTTCAGATTCAAAAATTCATTTAAAAAACAAAATAAAATCATTTATTATTCCCATTCTATTTATTTATCTAAACCTAATTAATTTGAATAATAATAATTATTTCAAACTAATAGACTATACCTTATTCTAAGCTAACTCTTAAGTAGTATTCGGTCTCGAGTCGCGATCGAGAATTTACTTCTCGAATCTCTATCGAGAGGTACTTCGAGACTCGTCGAGCCTTCAAATTATTAACTTTGAAAATATGAATTAAAACAGTGCAGACTTTAGTATTAGAGATTTAAATTTGAGGAAACAGATCACTTATTTGGAGCCTAAATTAGAGTCACCGTCTAATGGAGTTCAAAACTGGACATTACTGAGCGGCTTAAAAAGTGAAAGGATCATTTTTTATAAATTCTTATTTTGAGAAAAACTCTAAGGGAGGCCACGTACTGCATTTTTTAAATAGCCCTAAATATGGACAGTCCAACTGTAATGAGGACGGCTGATCACCCTGAGCCTAATTATCATTCAATGTCTAGTAAATCATTGAAAACGAGAATTAATATATATATATATATATATATTCTGTTTCATCTGAGAATATTTTCTAAAGCTTGTAATCTCATTACAAAAAGTACACACATTTAAGGCCTGATTTAGTCATTAAACTTGTGTTTTAAATAAAAATTATATGCATTCCAATAATTAATTATATGAATTTATATTCATTAAAGTTTCATAATTTTTAAATTTTATATTAATAATAAATTTAGAGTCAGATTATGTTTTCAATGTTAAATGAATTTCTCGAAAAGTTCAGACTCTCGGAGTCATTTCTCGAAAATACCGAACACTACTCTTAAACAATCCTCTCAGGAGATCTCTGACTAATGACTTGTAAGTCTAGTTTCCCTATAATTTCAAAGCTCTATTATTCAAGTATTTATATAAAATTTATTTTCCACTGCTATTCGATTAAATGATTCGAATGAATGCAACCAATGACTAAATTACTTAATTCTAAAGCTTTCTAACTATTTATTTCGGAACTCAAGAAATGCATCTAATAATAGTGCATTTGATAAATGGATAAAAACTGCTGATAAAATGCATGTTTTGAATTCAAAATTAGTTTCATTTATTTTGGTTTGTAATTCATACTGTCATAAAAATTGTAGATTCAATTTTGAAATTGAAAGTTAATGCGTTATCGATTAATTAATTTGAATACTAATTTTAAATGTGTTGAGTCAATAAAAGCAATTTAGGATTCAATAATATAATTATGATTCAAATTTAATAATTATTTATTGCACATAAAATGTTCTTCAAGTTTTAGACTATAATACGCAAAGATTAGAACCAAATACCAAAATATTCTCTACGAATTGATTTATTTTAGAAAATTTATTATTCAAACTTCTCCTTATGTTTACAATAAATCCAAAAATACATTCGATGTAAATACTTTTATATATAGATTTTGTTTTTGAATATTAAACAAATTTTATGAATTTATGATTAATATGAGTACAATCATAATCATAATACATTACAGTTTGCAAACTTTTTATACTAAATTACATTAAAGACAAAGTTTTAAACAAACTTTCAGTTTTAATAATAATATTCATAACTCAAATCTTAACTTTTGTTCCATATTTGCATAATTTACAAAATATATTATTGATCCGTACTATAACTTAATGTATATATAATTTTATCGAAAAGATTGGATGAAACTTACAATTTATATCTTTATCTTAATTAAGTAGTAATTTGATTAACTTCTATGGTAATAGAGTTTGTGAATAGAGTGTAATGTAATGTCTTTGTTCTATTTGTAGATTTTTGGGGACCATTACCATTTACTACACCATAAGATAGCAAAGCGTTCGTATGATTTCGCAGACAAAGCACATAAAACATCGCTAGAAAATGAACCAAACGTTAGATGAGAGAAAATGACAATTTCTTATGATTCATTTTAAAGATATGATCACATTCCTATAGGTTTACTCATTATCACAACAAATACTTAAGCGAAGGACTAAACGTGATTTTTTGAGATTATCTTCTAATACTCGATCCAATTCCAATTCAAAACGTGCTCAATTGGATGACCCCCGATGGCCTCAAATGTGGTATTTGAATCGCGGTCAAGGGTTAGACATGAATGTACAGCAGGCGTGGGCCAAAAACATTACCGGTTTAGGAGCTGTGGTCACTATTCTTGACGATGGACTAGAGAAAGACCATCCAGACCTGGTCTCTAATTATGATCCACTCGCGAGCTTTGATGTCAATAATCATGACGAGGACCCTATGCCGAGATATGATATGATTGACTCTAACAGACACGGGACCAGGTATGACATATCACACCTCTCAGGAGCTCTCAGTTTGGTTCTCACTATGAATGTCTTTGTTTTTTATGTACATAGATGTGCCGGAGAAGTGGCAGCTAATGCTAATAACAATATATGTGCTGTCGGTGTAGCTTATGATGCAAAAGTGGGTGGCGTTCGAATGCTTGACGGGGATGTCACCGATGCAGTAGAGGCGCGATCATTAAGTTTAAATCCTCAACACATAGACATATACAGCGCATCCTGGGGTCCCGACGATGACGGCAAGACTGTGGACGGACCCGGAGAACTGGCCACTAAAGCCTTCATCGATGGGGTGAC
>JAQGCH010002569.1:0-12346 GCA_034699485.1 Nanhermannia elegantula
TGATTACTAAAATTATATTATATTTTGCTCTTAAAATACTTTAAAACCAAATTGTAGTTTCAATAAATGTTCAATATCTTGATTACAAATGATTTATTGATTGAATTATTTAGATTTAATTTAAATTTAAAATTTGCGGTTAACCGCGGATATCTGCGGTTCGATTCGGTTCGGTTCGACTTTTTTCTTGCAGGAACAACTTTACTCCAGACGTATGAGTTCAACAAAAAAGATTTTATACTCATTTGAGTTCATAAGTACAGTAATAGTAAAGCATTCATAGAAATGTAAAAATACAACAAATTACTATTATTTTCATTCGTTTACCAAATATTTATTAATATTATTATTAATTAATAAATTTTATTAATAGTTATAATAAGTTAACAATTAATTGAAACCAATTTATGTCTCAGTTATTGTTTGTAATAATTATTTATCAATATTTGAGTCAAAAACTGATAACAAGTCAATCAAAATGTCGACAAATGTCGGAAAATATATTTCAATGAATGGCAATAAAGTGGAGGAATTGGAAGAATTGGAAGACAGGCGAAGACGCAATCGATTGTCTGCCGCAAAGTGTAGACAGAAATTGAAAGAAAAGTTAATTGGTTTGAAGTCAGACGTAAATGAATTGGAGGACAAAAAGCAAAGTCTTTCTAATGAATCGCTTTTATTGCGATTTGTATTACAAGAATTAAACACTTCTTTCAAACAACACAAACAACTCAATTGCGATCTCGGCGAACATTCAGCCCATTATTACTACAATAATGTTAACAAATAATACTATATTTGTCTCAATTATAACTATATTTTCAATTAATTGCGATTAATATACCATTAATATACCATTTTCATCTGTTTGTAATCTTAATCAAAATTATTATTTTCATTCATTAGTGGTTTAAATATTGTATTTCTTTTTCTGTTATCAAAATAAACAGATTTGAAAAAGAAAACAAAGTTTATATTAATCGATGCCATGCTGATAGTGTGGTTTCAATCGCTTCAGACCAAACATTTTGTATTTGGCGTTAAAATAATTGAATTATATTTTTATAACTATAGAAAGTGATGCATTAAAATGAGTCAAAATATGATTTTAGATCTAAAAATAAAACCCCTTTCTGTGCAGTTTGTTTTTATTAATTTGAAAGCTGGCGCTCACCTAAACCTAGAGCAGTGATCTTTAATCAAAACCGAATATCAAACAGTATGTCGAAGAGATATACCAACAAAGCTATGTCTAAAATGTGGAGCATTTAATAGCAAACTCAGCAGAGGACCAATAATTGCCTAAAATTGCTTCAATTGATGCTGAAGTGGTAGAACAGCATCAGTCAGTTGTGAATCACTTCTTGGATTCAAAAAAGGAAAGTAATGCTCTGAATAACTGCAGATTTGAGATGTGATTTGCGATTATTTTGACTGAAAAGATCAAACCTAAAGATATGTTACTTTCTATTGAGATGTCGGCATTCAGATAAAGAAATAGAATTGCGCTCAGATTTAGATGTCCTGAGTTTTGGACGAATTGAAACGTTCAAAAAAGTTTATGTAAATCACATATCATATAGACCTCAATCTTCTGTTTCATTAACATTTCGACACTTGTGAAGCACCTCTGAATAACAAAGGAGGCTTTGTTAAGATTTAGACAAAACTGGTGGTGAACTGCGTGAAAGTTTTTCTGACATTAAGAGAAATCGCGAGCGACAAAACTGGTAGAATCACATCTACTTTATTTCAATAGTCGAATAAGTATCAAAAATAGGAAGACGCAAACGAGATATCCCATGAATCTGAACAGGCAGTCAATTTTTAGAGCAATTAAACGAACAAAAACAGAAAACAAAGCACGCGCTTCAATAATGCAAAGTCTATTTCAATTGGTGCCAACTTATCAATAACCCTATGCTTCACAGCTAACGTGTATTCTATTGCTTTAGAGTAAATCCTGAACTTATAAATAGTTTCTACACTTTCATTAATTAAATTAAAAATTAATTTTTATCATTTTTTAACACAAATCTTATTAACCTTTGGGCCACAAATTTGTCTCAACAGCACAACCGTAACTAGAAGTGGGCTAAAGACGTAAGTGTATAGGTCTGTAGCAATTTTAAAAACTACCATGTCTTGGATTTTTGCTATGTATAACATCCCAAACCTAAAATCCTGGTTATGGCATTGCTCAAAAGGCAGTATGATAGCTGTCTAACGAGCTTTACCTACAATATAAAACATGTAATCCTTTATATTTTATAATTTTGAAGGTTTTTTTATTCAGGTTTTATTTAACCAAACTTTTTATCTACTATATAATCAAACTTATATAATGAAGTTTTTTAGTATTTATATTACCGATAAGTTTAAATTAAGGAACAAAAGAGGGACATGTTTTTAGTTAAAGGTATTTAATTGTTTTCGGTAATCTTTATTAATCTTAAGTTACATCCAATTTGAATATAACATATTTATTGGAAAATAATAAGACTTAACATACAGTATATTGTATAACATACTTATGATCTAATTGATGTTACACTAATTTTGACAAAAATTTCAAACTTTATTTAAATAATTGAATCCAAAACTAGTGAGTAATTAGCGTTACGCTTTTTAAAACGACATTTATTAAACTAAATACCTAAATAAGCGGTCAGAAGTTAGTTTCACATTTACAATACATCCAAACATGCAATTCAACAACTCCTACATTGTTTTCCAATCAATTATATTGCAAGTCAAAGAACTTGAATCATGCGAAATGAAAAATATGAATTCATTAGAATTGTCAAACCAATGGTAATCAAAACTAATGGCAGCCGTGAGAAGACATCTCAGTACAATTCTTGGCAGTCATACAACTTATGCAACATCACAATATTGCGATCAGTTATTTAATGACAGGAAATGCGATAAAAGCAATTCATTTATAGATATTTTAAATATTTCGAATGCATAATCAGTCAGAGTCTATCTCAAAATCTTATAAAAATTTTTCTTAACATTTTTTAATTGCATGCAATCTTGTTTTGCATTAATGGTAATTCAATTAATAGATAAGGCTATTAAAATAGAAGCGGCGCTCGTTTACTATTATTTCTTAAAATAAATAAAACATTTTAAGTGTAATTTTAAAAGAATGTTCAGTGAATTAATATAACAGCAGTGCTGATAAAATTGATTCTTTTAAGGTGTCCGTCAATTAACTCACCGTGAAGTTGAAGACACCGCCTGGAATTGGTTGACCGCCAAACTTCACTTCAATTGTATAGTTTCCGGGCTCTATTACTTTATATTTAATAGAATAAGTTCCGTCTCCATTAGGTATTACTTTACAATCAATGTTGTCTTGAGTTTCTTTAGAAGTTGATGTTTTAGTTTCTTTTTTAGTGGTTTTGATGATTCTTGTGGCGCCGGTCGGTGTTGTTTCATATCTTTCAGTGCTTGACTCAGAAGATTCAGACTTAGATTGAGTTCTTGTGACCCGACATGTGATCGCTCCCTTTCCTGCTTGTTCTGCGCTAACTGTCATCGTGATTTCTTCATTTGATGCCAACTTTTCCTTGAAATCTCCTAAAAAATAGTCAAAAATACATACCAGTAAAGTATAGTGTGATCTAAAGTTTGATTAAAATATAACAATATTGAATACATGTGACATGTATTTAGCAAATAATGTTCTCCTTAACGCTCCTTAAAAGCTATAGATTCTGTCAGTGCATAAGATTATATAATGTGTCAATATAGCAAAGGAATCGCTATATAAAAATAAAATCACTTTTTCATCTAATTTATTATAGTTATTATAATTTTATATTAATTATTAGAGTTTCATTGAGTGTTAAGTCATTTTATTATTTGTTTAATAAAAACTTGAAGAATTACTATAAAGGTTTGATTCACTTTACTTAATTTAACATTTTTTGGGTTACTCTGGTTATAAAATACCTGCACTGACACATTTTAAAATGCAATCAAATTTGAGAGATATTTGTCTGAATGTTTGAATATCTTTATTAAGCTATAAGAAGAAATTGTGAAAATTTGAAAATGTTAAAATTTAAAATATAGGTAATGAATCAACTGGGTTTTAAAAGGTATTGTGCTGTGATTGGCCTCATATGTCAAACATTTTGTAAATTACTATTTATAATATATGCGAAAAAATATTAAATGAACCCTACCTTTAATTTTACATTTATTGACATCACCAGTTGCTTGACTCTGAACTGTTACGGGTGAGTTCGGTACTTCTTGTCCGTCAAATTTAACAGATATCTGATGTTCTCCAACATCTTCTGGCAAATAAGTTATTTTATAAGTTCCGTCATGAAAGTCAGTCTTCCAGTATTTCATAGCTTTCTTATCCGGACCCTTAATTCATAATATCTTAATTTATTCACCATTTATTGTATTCTATATTAAATAATGAATAAATATTTACCAAAATAGTGACATCCAGATCACCAAATCCTGCATTTTTGGTGTCAACCATGATCTCTGCAGGCAAACTGGCCGGAACGGTCTTCTCGAGGCCGGGACCAGAAATCTTAACATTCTTAGGATCGGATTTGTTTTTGACTTTCATTTTGAATGGACTATAAGTATAGATTAAGCTCTTATTAGTTGAATTGAATGCAAATAAATAGAAAAGAGTCAGATTTAATACCTGCCAGCGATGTCTTTTCCACCATAAGTAACTTTAACGTCACATTTACTTCCTTCAGGCGGTGGTACATAACTTACATCAAAAGTACCGTCTTTATTATCTTTGATTTCCGGCTTCTGAGCAATTGGGCCCTTATCTGATGTGACTTCGACTGCAAGCGGAGCTTTTGCTGATCGTTTGGCATCTACTTTAAATGGCAGCGAAGCCGCAGCGCGACAATTGTTTGGATCCACTCCTGGACCAGAAGCGGTCACTTTAGCTGAATCAACTTCACTGGCGACGGGAACTTTGAATGGACTGCCTATTTATAAATCAATAATTCTTTATTTATCACTAAGTTTTTATATAATATTTAACCTTAAAATTTATACATTTCTATACTTATTATTAGAATAAATACATACCGGGGATGTTCTGATCAGCAAACTTGACAGAAATGTCATAAGTGCCGCCTTCATCAGGAATATACTCTACAAGACATGTTCCGTCACGATTGTCACGACAGGTTACCTTCGCTTCTGTGGGTCCTTCCACTGAAAGTCCAATCCCTCCATTTCCAGCATTAATAGTTTCAATAGTGAATTGATTCGGTTGGTTAATAAATCCGCTCTCAAGTCCTGGTCCGTAAGCTTTCACTCTTTTAGGATCAGAACCATGTGTGGCTTTGACATTGAATGGTCCGCCAGGAACTGGTGCGCCGTCGTATTTGACATCAAACTTGTAATCGCCTTATTTTGAAAGTCGATTAATAAATTAATGTGAAATAAGATCAAACTTTTGTTTCAAACCTTCTTCTGGAAGAATGTAAGTCACTTTATAAGTTCCATCATTTTTGTTCTCCGTGTGAGCATTTATCTTCTTTCCGGCTGCGTTCTTGATGGTTGTGGCGACCTTTCCGTCACCAGTTTTATCCACAGCACGTGCATCGACAGTGAATGAGTTTATACAGCTTACAAATTGATCTGAAATGACATTGTTTGGTGTTTTATTTGTTAAATACAAGGCATATTATGCATTCAATTGAAAGCTAATGAGGGAAATGCAAATTGTATTAATCTTTAGAAACCAATTTTTCAATGGAAATTATGGTTAGAACACAAATCTATTCAATATAAGATGTGATTAACAGTCAGTCATCTATCAAAGATTGTCATCCTTTTATACAATCCTACTGACCCTCATGACTGACACCAATACCATCAACTCGTATTAATTTAATACATATGTCGGCATTAACTTTAGCCACAAAAGGCGAAGAATGAATGTGTTGTCCTTCAAATGTAATTGAGATCACATAACTGCCGATCTCAGTCGGCAAATAAGCCACAGAACAGGTTCCATCACAGTTATCACGACAATAAAGTCTTGCTTCACTCGGACCCTCTATTACAACCGATAGATTTCCAGTATAGTTGGCTTCTTTAGTGTCTATTAAAAATTCTGCGACTTTGTTAACAGTTCCGCGAATAAGACCGGGCCCATAGGCGCGGACTAATAATGACAATGGAATGGTTCGCTTTGTTTGTGGCAACACATAGACGTGAAATGGAGAGTTGGGTATAAAAATACTATTTAACAGAACACTTATCACATAAGTACCACTTTGTTGAGGAACATAGTTAACTAAAAATCCTCCAGAAGTAGGAATGATATGAGGAAGAAATGATTCATTTGATGGAGTCTTTATAATAACTGATATTTCATCAAATTCATCACAAATATCTTCGATGTCAACACGAAATTGTTGTAATGTGTTGATCACTGCCACTAAATTAAAGTGTTAGTAGGAATGATCAAAACATTGTCACAATTTGTTAGTAATTTCTATTTCTTTTATATCAAATTTATTTTACTGCCGACTAAATTAGGCAAAAGACAAACAAAAAATAGTGAGTTGTCAACAAATTAAAATTAATGCCACCTTTAAATCGGATTAATTCACTTAAATATTATGAATTGACTCAAATTCAATTAGACGTGTAAATACTGAAAACCGATGAAAACATAAGTTTAAAGCATTGACTAAAACAATGGTAATAAGTAATCGAAAGCACGAAAACATTAAATGTAAGAAAAGAAGACGATACTCACTTGGATCGAGTCCATCCACTTTAACTTTGCTCACATCTGCCGGTGGCGTAACGTTCACATCAATGGGAGTTTTGGGAACAGGGCGACCAGCAAAACTAGCACTCACTTTATATTTTCCGGGTTCGGGTGCAGTGTAATCTGCGGTATACTGTCCGTCGTGATGATCAGTCAGTTTGACAGGAATTTCTTTTCCTTTTTCATCTTTAACACTTGTAACCAATTCTCCGCCACCTGCAGAACGTGTGTCAACTGTGAAGTGTGTCGGCTGTTGAGGTTTAACTCCTTTTTCAATTCCAGGACCTGAAAGTTTAACCTATAGTTTAAACAAGAAATAAAATCAAATAAATTTATTGATTTACTCCCAACTAATAAACTGAAAATTAAAATAAAATTTGTATATAAGTAAATTACTTTGGATGGATCCGGAACTCCTCCGACTTCAACTCTAAATGGACTATTAGGTACAGCCACTCCGCCATAATTGACTTGAACAGTATGTTTGCCCAACTTATCAGGTTTGTATTGAGCTTTATAAGTGCCGTCTTTATTATCAGTGACTTTGAGATCGAGATTCTTATAATCAGAATTATTCATAACCGATACATCGAGTGGCGCTTTACCAGCTTTGCGAGTGTCAACACTGAATTCTGTTGGCTTCTCAATAACTACACCTTTTGGTGAGAGACCCGGTCCAGACGTCACAACATTTTCTGGATGATAATCAGTTTTGGGCAAAATCATTGGCACAAACGGTGATTTAGGGATGTCTTCTCCATCACAGGTCACATGAACTGCATATTCTCCGGGAGCTGTTGGAAAGTACACAACCTCTGCAGAACCGTCTCCATTGTCCTTACAATCAATTTTGGCATAAGACGGACCCTCAACAGAGAAACCAAGAGTTCCATTCTCTCCATTAGTATCGACTGTGAACTTTGCCGGATAGCCAACAACTCCTCCCTGAAGCCCAGGTCCGTACGCGACAATTTTGGACTCTTTAACGGGTCCGACTTGTACTTCGAATGGACTTTGAAATATCTCTTGACCACCAAATCCAACAATGACTACATAACGGCCTTCTTTGAGAGGTTTATAATCACACTCATATGTAACCCCGTCCGGCATTTTCCTTATATTAACTTTTTCTGGTTGACCACTGGGTCCCAATACTTTTATTTCTGGCTGTCCGGCACCCGCCCCTTCTGTAAATACTTTGAAATCTGCGATATCATTAACCCGTACACCAGTTGGTTGCAGACCGCGTCCGAGTGCACGAACTTTTTTGGCATCACAGGGCGGCGCGACCTTTATGTTGAATGGACTGTTGGGAACTGGCTTTCCAGCGAACGAAACTTGCACTTGATGTGGACCTTCTAGTTGTGGCGCATATTCACACTTATATTTATTTTCATTTTCCTCGTCCTGTCGAAGTCTAATGGGAACTGAATTTGCTTTGCCTTTTGGATCTGTTATTTGTACGTCTACTTGACCCACACCAGCGTCTAATAAATGAATTTATTTCAATTTGAGACTATATTTGATCAGAACATGAAAACCACTTTACCTGTAGTATCGATATCAAAATATGTCGGTCTTCCCACTTGATTCCCGGTTGACTTAAGACCCGGTCCCTCACATTTCACTTTAGAGGCATCTCCAGCAACGCCCTTAACTTCCACATTGAATGGAGATTTTGGTACTTCAGTACCAGAAAATTTGACGATTACCTGTCGTCACAATTATTCAAAACTTAAAGCATTTAATTAATTGACTTAAATATTTGAGTCATTACTTTATGAGGTCCTTCAGCTTTGGCAGTATAAGAACAGGTGTATGTCTTGGCGTCATCATCATTAAACTTGACGTCTACAGGCGTTTGCTTTCCACTCGGGTCCTGTAAAAACACCTCAACGTCTCCCTGACCTGCGCTGAAAGTTTCAACTGTGAAATTAGTTTTTGCCCCAACATTAACACCAGTCGGTGAAATACCAGGACCGTAACAACGAACTCGCTTTGGATTATGTCGCGGTCGAGTGGGGGCGTTATCTTTCAGTTTTGCGTTTGGAAATTGAGACAAATATGTCATCATTGATAACTCATCCACTTTAGGGTTAGCCATCTCTTCGGGTGTCACCAATTGCGCGACATTCAAGAATTGTTCAGCTATTTTCATAGCTTCGGTGGCATTTTTGAGTGCATTTTCTGGCTTCCATTTGTCCCAATCAGGACAAAGGCCTGGCGCCAACGAGTCTACTAAAGCACCAATAGCTATGCCATTATTCCAATCTGTGGTGAAGTTATTAATGGGAACTTCTGGTACTTTGTTCTGAACCCAATTGAGTAATCTTTGTTTTGGTGTTGGGCCGCCTTTCTGTTTGTACATCGATTCGTCCTCTCCCTCCCACATCGGCATTGAGATCGAATAGTGCAAAATCAAAGTCCACATTACTCCTAATATTAACTTTACTTTTCCGTCCACTACATCAATACTATCTGTAAATTTTATTTTTAAAATGAATACACATTTTGGATAAAGTCGTTTATTCACTTGTATTTCAAATCAAACTTTTTGGTAATCATTATTTTTTTGATTAAGTTCAATGACCTAAAATGTTTTATGCAAAAGTTGATACTTTGCACTCAAAATTATCGATCATTATTACGTCAAATTTGAATTTAAGAAAGAATAAAATCAACTGTTAATCAAATTAATCTTCATTTTTGAAATCCTCAAATTTTCTTTACATTGACTAAAAGCTATGCATTCATAACCTGGTGTCCAAAAGTAATATTCGATGTGAAAAAACCATATTTTTAAATATAAATGTATTTAAATGAATAGATGACTTATTATATATCAAATTAAAGCTTAAATACTGTTTGAAAACAGTAAAATTTTTAACAATCCCTTCACTCGTATTGAATTGCAAAAGCAATTTCTTTGAACGAAAATTTTGAATAATAAATAGCGTAAACATAACTAAATAATAAGATATAATTAGATAATAAATTAAGTCAATCTTATGTCAAACTTATGGAAACATTTCCTTTAAAGGTATTGTTGATATGACTGTACGAAAAATAATGTATTTAGAGAACTCATTTGCTGCTTATAGATATGTCACTGCATTAGAATTAGTGTCTCTTTAGTTTATACAATGAAACCTCAATAATTTGAAGCTTATTAGCAATCTATTTAAAATGATGTTTCGTGCTTTTCTGTTGGATACATCTTTTACTAACTATAATTGCTTTTACATGCAATTAGTCAAAATTTAAATAACAGGCTGTTAATGATGTTTATTATAGTATTACTGCATACTTTATTAATAATAAATTTTATTGCTTTAGTTCATATACTCAATTGTTTAATTTCATGTTAACACACAATAAAATTATGAGTAATAATAGTATAAATTCAATTAATAATACATTTTTTTAAAACATAATTATTAATTAAACACATAATAATTATTTATGTAAAGTATAGTGTTTTGTGAAAAAAGTATCATTAAATTGAATTTATTTTATATGGAATGCCTACCAGAACATTATATTTAGCTAAAAATGTTTTAAGGGATTCAAATGAATAGAATGTACTGTAACTGAAAGCATTTTTTATTTTAAGTTATGTAAATAGTTTTTACTTTCGAATTCTCGCGAAACATTAGCCATTGGAAGCAAATAATACGAGTTTAGCTCTTTGCGGCATATATTTTAAGTAATGTCATCATACTTTTAGAATGTTATTCATTAGAATATCTGGAATACAGGGATAAAGGAGGAAATCATTTTTTATAGCTAAAACAAAAATAATTGTTTTAAACCTTAGTATTGGTTAACATGAATGAAAGTTGAAAGTTATGTTTTTAACATAATCTTACAATAAAACCACTTTTAAATTGTACCGGTATTGCCATAACATGACCCACTGATCTCGAAATAATATTTTCTCAGTAAATAAATAGATTGTCAGATTGTTTTCACGATAGGATTGAGTTCGGATAGCAACTTTAATTTAATGAGAAGAGTGGATTACTTGTTGAGCATAATATGAATATTAAGCGATTTGTAATTTTACTTGAGATAAAAGAGAATAATTATTTAAACTCTATGCTACTCATTCTAATCGAATTTAAATCAAATAATTCTTATAATAATGGTCTACTATTATCTGTGTTGTGGCACTAAGTCTGATCCCAGTCATAATGGTCATAATAGTGAACTGACAGTGAATATCACGGTAACAAAGGTTTGCCACCGTTTCTAAAAAAATTATGGACAAAATTTTATTTTGTTTTAAACATATATATGAAATATTATTTCGAATTTAAACTTCGAACTTTTATACTTAAAATTAAGAGTTGCGTAGCAACGGGAGCTTCTAGTATAATTAAAATTTTTAGTTTTAGGCTTTTTTTATATAATATTCTATTATCTAAATTATTTAACAAACAACAATAAATTATACATAGGAGTCAGACAACATATATAGTGTTTGCTTATATAATAGTTAGCTTTAAATAATAGATTGCTTTTTGCTGTGTTCTTTAATAAAATATCTTTAAGATCCTATTTCCCTGTTTTAATTGTCTTTATTTTAGTTTAAAATCACATTAAAATGAGTTTAAATTCGAAATAATACTTCATTTATATGTTTAAAACAAAATAAAATTTTGTCCATAATTTTTTTAAAAACGGTGGCAAACCTTCGTTACCTGTGATATTCACTGTCAGTTCACTATTATGACTGAGATGAGACTTCGTGCCACACACTGACTATTATACAGTACTGTACAGCTGCTGTACAGTAGGGAGCATAAAATAAATAATTTAATAAATATTATGCAATGCTTTTTATCTTAAATTTTTCTACTTTATAGAAGTGCTTAAACGATAATCAACCGAAAAATTAAAACGTAATCAATTTTAAAGAAATAAATTATAAATTTTAGTGAATATAAGTAAAAAATTGTAAAACTATAGGTGTTAAGCGATTAAGGATTAACAAATACGACTTGTGCACGATTTTGTGCGCTAATCATAGGGTCCAATAATTTTTGAAACGAAAAGCAAATCTAAACCTGTTGTGTGAGAACAGACTCTCAATAATGTAAATCAGTTCAGAAATAATGCAAAAAAAATGAAACATTTGTTTATTATGGAATAAATGATTACATTATGATTGTATTTCAAATAATATTAATGACCCTATAGTTTATTATGAAATTTATTCGAACAAAAATTTCAAAAAATGAGTTTAATAGTTATGTTGGAACTAATTGGTTATGTTTAATATTTGGAATTTATTTTGTTAAAAATAGAGTTCATTAACAAATACGAGGAATCAGTAAATTCAATGCAATGAAACAAAATAAAAGTTTAGCTCAATATCAATATATGTTGACATAGTATTTCTGAAAAATTTGAACTATGCTTTGATAGCGGATTCAAATAACAATGAAAGTAGAGAAATAGTATAAAAAGGCAGCAATTATTATAATATTGATAATAGTTAACTTACTATAATAGGAAGTATATTGTGTTAAAATAATGTATTGTTATATAGAA
>JAQGCH010002570.1:0-12343 GCA_034699485.1 Nanhermannia elegantula
TAGTCGACTATAAGAAAATGCTATACACAAAAGTATATATTATAAAATTCTCGTATTTTTGGGTGAAAATGACTGTAAGTAATTTTACTGTTATTTTGGTGGTATAAAGACAGAGCAATTAGTACTTGAGATGTAATTTAGTTTTATTACTCACTAAATCAAAGACTAGAGAAAACATTTGTTTAAATACTTATATAACTATTAAGAATCCCTATGTTTTATTTATTTAATGAAAAGTTTTAAAGTTAGATAATTATGATTTCGAACGCACAACGATATGAAAGTTAGACTTTTAATAAATTAACATACATTAATTATGTAATGCGAAAGGGGAGGGTGGGGGTACACAATAAAAATTATTTCCGTATCACATGACGTCAAAATTGAGTTACATAATTAATTGCATTCTTCATACTATAATTCGGAATTAACTGAAGTCCAAACTGATAAGTCATTAACTTAAAGAAAACTCTATACAAATGAAAATTCTTCACTTATTACTAGTAATACAAAAATAATATGTTTTGCCATTAAAATAATAGATTATCTTTACATTAGATTGAAGCTAAACAAATACTAAATAAACATTTGTTCTAATAAATATAGTTTATTTTTTATGTAACTTACAAAAGAATGTGATGTTGTTATTCTTCAAATATGAATAATAAGCATTAATATATCATATGCTGTTTTATACGTAATCTCAATAGGATTTGACAATAAAAATAGCTCACTAAATAAAATAAGAGGGCCCTAAAAATCCTTGAATATCTTTGCAGATCATTAAACACAAAAATGAACCAAAAACATAGTGAAAATTGTCTTTATATTAAAAATTTAATGATAGACACCTACAAAAAACGAACGAACAATATTGAGAACACGCAAAATAACATGTTTAAGAACTTATAAAAAATTTATCAAATTATCGATTTTATGAGCTGTTCATCACACCAAACAAAAGGGTGTACTTAAGCTATTATTATTATTCTATATAAATATAAGAATTGATACTTTACTCTTGAATCGCACAATATTTGAGAGAAAGAGCGAGCAATCATTCTTCAAACTTAATACAAACCTGTCTTCAGATCTTTTTTGTGTTTATATGTGAAAAGAAATACATGTATTCAATAAAGTGATTGAATGCAATCAAAGTAGCCTTAATCAAAGTCTCAGCTAATTTTGGTTAGCAATCTATCTTTCATTTGTTCGCTTATCTGGAATCAGAAAATTTTGTTTAATCGATGAAAATGCCATTTCATCAGAAGGCCGGCAGCTTTTTGATAGTTAAGGGTATTTTAATTATTATTATTGTGTTGAGTATTATTGGATCGGTTGCACAATTGGTCGCCGCTTTGTTCGCTTTGGCCGCCGCTCAGGATATCGACAATTTAAGTGACCAGAGCTTAATGGGTAAGCGAAAAATGTTTCATAACTTTATATTTAATAATTTAAAGTTTGGATAATTTTTTTTACTGACAAATAAAGCTTTTTATTGTTTATGTAGTAATTACTTCTTATTAATTATCCCATAAATCAGAATTCGGTGCAATTATTATGTTAATAATGGCTTTAATAAGTTTCACATTTGAGTTGATTGGTCTTCTCGGTGTACTCAAGGAAAACATAGCGGTTTTATCTGTTTTTGCTGTCATTATGTCAATCGCTACCATAATTAGCTGCTTCACTGGTTCGGGTGGACTCAAGTTTTTGGTTATTTTACTAAATCTAACAATGACTGCTTTATCGTGTGTTTTTATTTATTTATGTATCAGGTAATACATTTATTTTTTTGTAGATTCCTTATTAATAACATTTTAAACTAAAATATTGCTATTTTTATAACGTTTAACAAATTAGGAGAAAAGAAGTTGAAGAATTCAGACAAAGGAATTCAATGTCTATTGCAGTTATCAATGATATCAACGATGAAATATTAAAGGACAGCATTGATGACAAGATCAGCCATTAATTTAATAATTTTTTTATTAAGTTAACAATTGGTTTAAAAGTTCTGCCAGAAGTCATTCTATTGCGCGGAATGACTTGTTTATCAAATTGTACTGCAATGGAATTCAAACATACTTCAGCTTAAGTGTATTGTAAAAAAACTGTATGGATTTTAAAATTCTTTGCTTTATTGGTTTAGTATATAAAGCTCTCAAAAATTTAGAGCATTAAAGCTCTTATAACTTGAATTTAACTTTCTATCAATAGTTAAAAATTGGTTAATTACTAATTAAACATAATTTTGAGTATTTTATCCAAAAATAGTTACGAGATTTAGTTAATGTTTTAATTACTTTTATTTATTATAGAAATTCTCTATCGAATAGGCGTTTCTTCTTTGAATAGCATTTTGAACTAATAATTAAAAAACTTCTCATTAATAATTAACATTACATAGGAATAGAGATTATAAATCATATCAACACTGAGATGATATCTATTTTTCCAGAAACTAATACCTAAAATTAGTGTTCAATAGAAAGATAAAATTAGTCTTAATGAGTATTATAAGAAAACTTTTTGAATTATATAATGTATGTAATGTGTTATATTCAAATCATTAGTCAAATTATCAGCAAAATCTGAACTTGAGATACAGGAGATCTATATAAGAACATGAATGAACATTATTATTAGTATTGAAAGTAATAAATTTAATGATTGTTGATATAAACCAAGTATAAGTGTTATGAGAGAAAATTTGTCAATTTTTATTTTGGGCTTTTGTGATACACTCCCTAAATATTCTTATTCTCTTATATATATTATCTGTACTTTATTTTCTTCTCGCAATCATCTTTGGGTGTGTCGGATAAAAGAAAAAATTCATAGCAACATATGATGTAAAGTCCATTCAGATAGAAATATATGAAAATGTTATTATTAGGGTTTTGTAAAAATACTTTAATTTCTTTCAATTGTGACGTAAATCAGTGTCTTTCAATACTTTTTAACGTACAGTTACGCTAAAAACTAAAGCACAGTTTTTTTTGAGTTGTACTCGAGTTTTAACTCAATGTATAGAAAACTCCTTAAAGTTGTTTTTATTTCATAACATGTTTTCACTTTTTGCAAACTAGCGATTACTAAATTCAATCTCCAGATACTAAAAGTTATTTAATTGTATTAATTAAATAACAAACAAATTAATTGAGAAGTATTTGAGTTTATTTGAATTAAAGTTAAGTTTTTAATACATTAAAACTATTTATATAAATATATTATTAAAGAGATTTAAGAGTCTGTATAACTTGCTTTTACTGTATATGAATATACGAAGTCATACAAAACTCCAGTACAACTCAAAAAATAAAGGGAGAGTTTTAATAAAACATCTTAACCTCAAACCACCGAACTTTGCTTGTATTGAGCCGAGAAAGTAAATCAGACCTGTTTGTCATTAATTATAATGTTAGACACAGTAATATACTGTATATTAGTCATTAGTGGTGAGAGATGTGTATTGTAAAAAAGTTATTCTTACGATGTTATGAACTATTCTGTACTGTACGCATGGGATTATAAAAACAATAGTAATGAACAAACAAAAGGTAAAAATTGTAAAATTTCATAAATATTTATAACATATTTTATGCGATGTTTGAAAATTGTAATACATATGTTATTCCTAATTTTATATCCGATTTTGTTATTCACTTAAATAAAAAGCAATGGTTAATGTAAATCCTGATACTACACTTGAATCGCACTCCAAAACTAGAAAATTGCAAAGCAAACACGCAAATAGACATATAAAAAGGAAGATTTTTGCTTATTATATATTTATATTTCTTATGGATTATCCTAAGAAAATATTTTTGGGCTGATTCGTGTGCAAAATCATTGCGTTTCGGTGTGATAGCAGTGATATGTAAGCGTAATGGGGTTTGGATTTGTATTATGAGAAGTATAAGGTTATTATGGATGAATCCACTTAATGTATATGCAATGCATTGAACTAATAATGGCTCGAATAATGATAAAATGAAAGTATGCATGCAATACAGTTGGCATATTATTAGATCTTAAATTGCGATTTTGAATTTATAATGTAATTATTTTTTGCACACCAGAAGACACTAAACATAGTTTTAACAAAAATTAGTAAAACAAAAACAAATAAATGAAAAGCAAGTAAAATCAATTGTGCCAATTATCAATCAATAAAGTTCTAAATACACTGATTCTTAAATTTCGTCAAACATGCCTTTTCTCTTTGAGCTATGCCATGCAGATTTGTATGCATTTTCTATTTGTTTGAGAGATCAATAAGTAGGTTCACCAAATCCTAATTTTGCGAAACAAACCGCACTGCAAAACAAAGATTTTCACAAAGAAAATCAAAGTAAATCCAACAGATTCTTATACGCTTTTAGATTTTATGTTGAAAGTAACACATTTTTAAATATTGTGAATATATGTCATCCAATTCTTTCAATTTAATATATTTATAATTTCTATCAAATCAACGTTTTTTTCGTTTATTTATAAATGTTTATAAAAACCTATCAGATCAGGAATTTATTATAAAATGATTCAATTGCTTTTTAGTCTGTGTTATAATTATTAAAAGAATAATAATGAAGCGAATGTTGAGCACACTTTATTTAAGCTGACACTAACTCACGATCAGAGACTAACCTTTGTCGGCAATACGACTTTTTCTCCGTTACTTTAAACGTTGAGAAAATAAGTGCCGATCACGAAATAATGAGAAAAGTGAGCTCATGTCAAAGTTAAGTAAAGTCACAATTTTCTGAAAGTCCTAATTTTTCTGAATTTTATCCTAATTATCGTGAATGTAAATATATTTACAACCAAAAATGCAATATAATTAGTGGTGAGCCTCAATTTTTAGTTTAATCCAATTTATTGAAAATAATAAATTCGTTTCATAAAATATAATTTAATTTTAAGTAGAAATCAAACTAAAATTTCAAAACATTCAATATAAAATTTTCTCATTGTTCATTTTAATATGTTAATGTTAAAATTAGTGTAGTCAAAGTTCAGATTGCAGCTGACTGTCCATACTTTGATCAATTTTTAAAGAAACTAATGCTTGGTTTCCCCTTTTCTTTTGTAAAAATATAAACCTATAAGAAATTATTTGTTTAATAGTTAAGATGTCCAGAAAAAGTCTGATAAAGTTTCCAAAAATTTACAAATATTTGAAATACGTTAATATGATTTAAAGATGAGAATTAAGCACTATTTTTAATTTTGAAGGAGTTGAAACATATATTCTTTAAAGATTACTTAAATTTTCTCTATATGATTAGACCATTCAATTTAAATAATATTCCATATTATTTGTTTTCGTATATTTCTAACATAGCCTTGTATAATAAAATACAACCAAATTTTATTGCTAATAAGTAAGATTATTATTCCAAAATTTTGTAACAATTTTAGTGGTTTTTTCCCGAATTACCGAACGAATACTTGACATTTTTTTCTCCGAAAATGGTTAATCTCTGTTCATCACTCATTCATTCAATTACAATATAAAGCCATAAGTTTAATACAATAATTAGACACTATGATACAGAACTCTATGTATCTCAATTTCATTATATAAGTAGAGTTGTATTGTTAGGGTTTTGTGATGGGTATCATATCCTATCATATAATATACCTTTCCTATCAATTTATGGTCATATAGAGAATAGGAAACGTCCATTTTATTGATAGGATAGGATACCCATCACGACACTACCAGTCCAGCGCTTTATATTAGTATAAGACAGGTATGCTTTCATACTGAATATCTGTAGAATCCTCAGAATTGACTCCGACTTCAATCAGCGCAATTCTGATTATAGTATGTCTTAAATTAATGTTATAATATTTGCATTACATTAAGTAATTCATTGTATTCGTTTGTGATTCTGAATAAATGCTTAATTTTGTTATAAAGGCTTTTCATTTTATTGAGTAGAGAATTAAAAACCCCTATAATTAAATATTTAATATGTAAATATAAAATGAGATATTAAAAAAATATAAAAATAATTGTAATAATTTAATAAACATTTGAAATAAACTAAAATTATAAATATTAAAATATCTATCCATTTAACAGGACTAAAATGTTTTGAAATATTTGAAGTATGTGTACAACTTATATATTGGGTTTTGCCCAAAGAATAATACTTTCGTTCAAATATTGATAGTTTTTCTGGTTATACCACTTTAATAAAAATTCGTTTTGATTGCAAGTTATATAACGCAGAGTAAAAATACTGAAACTCAAATTTTAAAAAAATTATAATTAAAATTTTAAGTCAGAACTAAAACAGTTAATATATATTAATTTATTGCCTGAAAAAACGATTTTTTAAGTTTTAATTGGATAATAAACTTTCATGTTTTAACTATTCTTAAGGAATGAGAAAATCATGACTTATTTACAAAAGAAAATCGCAACGCAGAAAATCGATAGTATATATAGATATAGCAGAGGGAAACTTAACGTCTCTTAATTAAAAAAGAAGAAAATTCTTTTAAGTATTTTCACATTGTCTTAAAGAACCTCACATTGGCTCACAGATCGATAATTAAATTTCACGTTAAAATCAAAACCTAATTTATTAAAACTTTTTTACATAAAACCCATAAAAACACAAAAGATTCAATTAATAATAATTTGAAGCATTCTTATGAGTTTTAATTCAATTTTAAACTATCAGTATTTTTGTCTCACAAATATTTTAATCCTTTATCCAAATGATAATATCTTGTGACTAATGATGGACATAGGCTCAGCTACACTGAGCCTAGGTTCCCGACATCTGAGCCTGAACGTAGACTCAAAGCACTTTAGCCTTACCTAAGCCTGAAAATAAAAGTGATGTCTAATCATGGGTTTGTGTTTTTGTTGGATATGGGTTTGCTTTTTTAAAAACTCTTTGGGTTTGGGTGGGTATGGGTTTTAAATTTCCTAACTTTTTGTTCACTACTCTGTATGCATTTGTACGATTTCATAAACCCCCTCCCAAGTAGTAAACTTTCAGTTGATTTGGATTTAGACAGTGCTCCAGGTTTAATCTAAATTAGATTATCTAATACCTTATATACTGTATCGTCAGTTGTAATAAAAATGGACAAAGTGTTGGCTTTACTGCAAATAAGAAACTTTGAATAAATATGATGCAAAGCAGGAAAAGCTATCATATTTGCTGAATATTTTTGCAAAGTTTGTTATTGACAGGAAAGACAACACTTTTACTATGTCCATTTTTATTACAGCTCACAATACAGTACAGTTCTGTTAATTTATATGCAGATATATTTTACAATATACTGCACTCATATCTATAAGGTATTAGAGTAAACCTTTAAAGCTGTCTGACTCCAAATAAACTGAAAGCTTAAAGTACGTACTTTGCTTGTACTTTGCTACCCTCCCCCTCGACTCCGAGAAAAATAAACAAATTTGAATTAAAGCTAATTTAAATGTTTACCAAACAAAACACGTGTTTTTTAAATCAGATACTCAAACATATTGAGCCTTATCAATTTTATGATAAACAGGCTCTTTATCTAATTATCCACTTTTCTCTTGAAATTTTGACACATCATATAAATCTAATTTAGTTCAAGTGTTATCATTTCAATGAATTCTTTTTCAAAGTTGAGTTTTTTCAAAATTAAAATTTCGTCATTCATTTAGTTTTAAAAGTAAGGTCTACCAAAAGAAAATTTTATATACTTAAGTATATATTTTAAAAATTTGGTATCTTTGAGTGATTTTAAGTGTACGTAAATAATGGAATCATAAAGTCACCAAATCATACTTCAGATTTCATACTTCGAGAAATCATACTTCAAATTAATGTTTTAATTAAAGAAATGGTACAGAGTTAGAAATGAAGATTTAATGATATGCCTGAATGGAGCTTTGGTTCAATGCATGAAAGCCTACTTTTTAAACAACTTCAAAATATTTTCAATACTGTATTTTTTAAAGTTGTTTAAAAAGTAGGCTTTCACGCATTGAACCAAAGCTCCATTCAGGACGTATAATTAAATCTCCATTTCTAACTCTGTACCTGTTTTTGTTTATGCTCATATGCAATGTATGAAAATGTCATTGCGAAGTATGTTTTCACGTTGCTATGGGGACTTTATGTTTCCAAAAGTTTACATTGGTCATATACCCCTTCCTTCCTGTGGGTGAGCTTCTGTAATCTTTTGATGGAGTCCCACCTCCCCCTTGGCCAAGTACATACTATGCGTACAAACCACAATTAAAAGCTAAAATTGGAAATGATATTATAAATTGAAGCAAAACGAGAATTGGCTGATAATAAAAGATATGTTAAACAAGAAATATTTGGTGAAATAAAGGCATACTAACAATTAAGTTATATCGTTTTTATAACAGTACAATATAATTCTGCTTAAAACAGAATCTGAATTAATTCTGTTAACTCATTTCATTAATGTTCGTCGAAAACAACAAAAGTGTTCTTAACCTAAAATTTCGATCGAATTTCTCTTTAAGTTAGGACTCAAATCGAATTTGTTGTTAAAAAAGAAATAAATATAAAAAAGATTATTTGAAAGCATCACAATTCGCGAAATCTTTTGGCGCTCATCTTTTAGGAACCAGAACACGCACAGAATATCGACAAATGTGGTTTCATTACATTCCTAACTATACAGACATTACATTATTAGTAGAATTAACAAAAGAATCTAAGAATCACGAATCAAACACATGATGTGCTCGCTTTCAAACGAAATCAATTTAATTTATTTTACAAATATGTAATGAAATAGAGATACGCTTGCAATTGTAGGGCAGAGCACGACTAAAATAATAATATTATAGTCAATGAATGAATTGTCTCATTTTGAATTCTTTGCACTGTTCAAAATGATGACGAATGATAGAAAAGTCAAATTTTCTAGAAAAGGAAACTCTAAGTGTCCGTTTGAATTGCTTTTCTCATCTATTTTTCAAGATCTGTTATTATTAAGAGCTGAATGAATCTAAAATAGGTTCATAGAAACTGCTATTGCATGTACAGTACTGTTGACCAAATTAAGTTATGCTCTCGTCACTCATCAAAGAAAATACTTTCAAATCTCACTGCATTGCATTAAGTGTATTGATATTTAATATAAATATTTAAATATATATCTCATACTTTACTTTTGATTGGTAAGCATTTACTGGATATTCAGATATTTGGCATCACTTTATTTGGTCAGATTTACTCTTGAAAGAGGAATAAAAACCTGTTATTACTTAAAATGCATATTTAAGCATTTTCTTATAAAATACGAATTGAAACACAGAATTATACACTCATAGAGTACATTAAATACTGATACTTTATAGAATAGTATTCTATGACATAGTATATTCACATCATATTACTGTAGCACATTGTATCTTACGTTAGAGTTAGTGCTGTAGATGTGAACCATGTTCTTGTTCTTATCCTAAGCATTAAAAATAATCGATACCATAAGTTTGAGTGTCAATCAAATGTCTAATTCTGTTACTTCATACTCAACTTTGAATCTTTAATTTTCCCATAAGACATAAGAGTAATTTTTTTAATGGACATGAACAGAGTCTCTACATTATCGGACTTCAAACTTAATAAATTCTGACAGACATAAGACACAAGTAAGACTTATAACCAGAGTCTCTACATAGTCGGAAATCCGACTTTTATTTTTATTAGTTTAAACTTTCGGTAAATGTGAAATTTGTACCAGTAGTACAATATTCATAGTAATATAGATTAATTTAATAGTAAAATACGTTGCATATAATAAATAGAGGGTATATTAAAACTTAAAATATTTATCAAAAGCTTCTAAAGATTTAATGGCAATATTTAATTAAATTATTATCAATAAAATAGGTTCGGACTTTAGTTTACTTGTATGAACATTACATTGTCTGATATTTGAGTTTGACTACGCAATAGATAATTGAATTTATGACTAACAAGCCATATAAAAAAGTCATTAATGCTTTTTTGTAATTCTCAATCGATCGTTAATTTGTATTTGTAAAGCCTTAATAAGGCAAACAGTGAAGCTATGGCTTCTGCTAATTATTATTAAACTGTTCTGAAAGAAAGGCTCAAATAAAGAGTTGAAACTTTATGACAGGATATTGTTGTCTAAAGCAGTTTAGTTTAATCGACTTTGTTTGATATCAGTTTTTGGTGTGGAATCAACTGTTTTCAAGGACTGCTATCGATATGTACAGCATAAAAAACAGCAGCATGCTTAATGCTCACCAAATATATAAAAACATTAAATTAAAAACTTATTAAAATTATTCAATTTATTATTACTCAAGCAAATGATAATTAAAGATAATTTAATATATAATATTAGCCTAATTTTGTAGTCAATCACAAATAAAGGTAATTTCCAAAAAAATAATAATACTCAAACAAAGGAGAAATCATTATTTCATTTCTATTGTCTTCGTGTGTTTGTGCAATTATTTCAATTTAAAAACAATAACTCGCGAGTCAACTAATATTTGTTGTATCCAAGCAATAAAAATGTATAGTAATCAGACGTCGTTTTAAAATTACTTTATTTATATAAAAAATTTCATTCTTCCATTTTTTTAAATTAAAAACACGTTTAAATTAAATAAATTGTTTAAATTGTTTCAAAATAGTTTAGCATATTATGCATGCTATCAAATAGTATCGATTTATTTTCATTTCCGGCTTAGAGTCTGACACAAATTTTAAAAACTCTTCTCTATAGTGAAGTGACAAAATTTAATCAAACTAAAAGTTCTTCTGTTTCTGTCTCTTTTTCTGAGTTCCAGTAAGACATTCATTGATAACCTATTGATAGATATTCCGTGAGGACTATATTTAGACTTTTCTCTATTTACTCTCGTTTCTTGTTTTCGATCTTGTCTTTAGAATGGCTTATTTGAAACAATACTATAAATATTGAATAATTTCATATTTCAAATTCTTAAAAAAGGCTATACTAGTGCTCTCTAAATTCCCAATTCCATGAAAAATATAAAATTGATTTATTAAAATCAATAAATAAGGTATCCGTAAAATAAGTGATAGGTTAAAGTGCGATAAAGTGTAGTTAAATGAAGATATTATTGTGAATCATTATTTTATTTAAATAAATAAATTTAATTTTTAATTTAATTATTTGAAAGCTATTGTTTTAGAAAGTGATATGCAAATTATTGACTGCTTTCTCAACTCAAATATTGATTATTAATTGTATAAAATTTCTGTTTCATATAATCTGTATTTTAGATCAAATAAAATATATTATTAAAAGGACAACAATTCAAAAATATTATAAGAATGAAATCTATGAAAATAACTTCAAATTTAGGTTTATTTCCAGTATGAGATCGTAAATCCGTGTTCTATAGTTGTATTTAATGCTCTAAAGCCATCGCTTTATCTTTTTCTTTACTCAATTCGAAGTTACAACACTTGGAATGACATTCGAGATGTTTCCAGTTAAGCATTTCCGAAGTGAACATTTTAGTTTGGATTCATTTGAGATTTATTATTAAAAGCATTGCAAGTCCAACACGACTATGTGAATAAATTTTCATTTGTAATTCAGATATAACAAAAGAAACCCGGTGGGAATCTTAGGACAGCCATCAGATTCTTTAACTTGTAAGTGGATATTCATTCAATTCTATATGTAATAGTGATCAATGATATCTCAATAAAGTTTCAAACTCTGTTCAAACTTTCATTTTTTAGTTGTTATAAAAAGTTGAGTTTATTCTGGAGAATACAATTGTAACAAAACAGATCATATTTCAAGGAACTGCTCTCTCAATAACAGTAAATGTCAAAATTGTTATAAATATTGGTCAAGAAATAAATTCTTTTACTATCTTGAAATGGTATGATTTGAGAGGGAGCACATTCTACTCTGAATACATACTCTGTACATACATTTTACATATGGGAAGAGTATTTTATAAAAACTAACAATTTTGATCAATTACTCGATCAAATGAGTTATACAATATCAATGATCTTTCATTATCTTTAGTAAAGTGATGAGACTTTATTTAGAAATCATTTAAATTCATGAAAATCACATTAATATTTGTATTAATTAATCTTCTAAATAATCAAAATTCAAAAAATGTCTCGACTAGAAATGTCTCTATCATTAATGAAATACTCTATCTTCTAAATAACTCTATCGTGCGGGTCAGCATGTTTTAAGGGTTAATCAAAACATACCATAAAATCGTAATGTTATTTGGACTCAACTGAATAAACAGATGTCAGAGAAATTTGTTTTATGATTTGTTGTCTCGATTTACTGG
>JAQGCH010002571.1:0-12339 GCA_034699485.1 Nanhermannia elegantula
GTTTTCGGGCATCCAATTATCGACTCTAACGACAAATAAAAGGAATATATTGATCACTATAAGGATTATGGTGTCTCTAAAGCTAATTCAGTGTCTTCTATCAGTTTAGTGACGAACTTATATAATAATAAATTGCAGTAAAATTTATTTAACCTTTTAGTGTGTAAGTTATTTATTTATACGATTCTTATTCCACTTTTTTATTTCCCAATAAAAAATTAGTGTCCAATAAAAATTAAACAATAAATATAATTAATTTGTAATAAAATTTTGTTTAATCATAAACATCAATGCTTTATAAGAAATTCTGATTTTTCATTTAAGTTCATAAGAAACCAATGAAAACAAGTAGAATGTAATACAATTTTGAAACCAAAAGCTTGATTATTAGGCAAAACTACTATTAAATATTTAAACCAATGTCTCCAACATTGACAAAATGGAAAAAGCGATTAATCTTGTTCTTTGTTCGGACAGTTGCCTATAATTATTCCAAACCATTGACCAACAAAAACATTTGTACCATTTTAAGGCCAACAATACTTTTTATGAGCATCGATTTTTTCGATGACTAACATTGTTAACAATCATGTCGGTCATGTCCAGTGTAAGCGCATTTGCTTAAGTACTAACAGTAAGATATAATTATCGAACTAATAAAATACTTTATCGAGTGAGCAGAAAAAGTATAAATTTTGTATTTAGCTAAACAACAAAAATATGTTAATCTCATCAAATCAACTCAATTCCTAAAGAGTTGAATTAGATTTGTATTAAATTAGTTGAATATTCTGAGAGTTATAAATATACTTAAGCTTAAGCTGAGAAATGATATAAAAGTATGGATATAATGATGAGTACATGAAATATAGGTCAAGGAAAATATTTTCAAGTGCTGTTTTGCTTTTACTCTCACTTTAAAAGACTTATCAGAGACCGAAACTGGAACTCTTGGATGTATTGAATCGCTTATTTCTTAAACTATTTCTGGTTCTCAGAAATGATGAATATAGTGCATGCTTTAAAACTTTTAAGATAGTTTGTGGAGACCGCAAATGAACACATTTATGGCATACTTTTCAACTCGTTGTTTCGATAGTACAGTATAGTTGAAAGGAAGCTAAAGAAACCCCGGTATTGATCACTATTGAAAGTTTCCGTTATTTTAAAGGAGTGAAAACAAGAAGACATTTACTATATTTGGAACCCTTTTAAACCCATTTTGTGCATACCATACTGTATACCTATGTAAAAAACAGATTTAATTACTTTTATTGAATACTTTCGAATTCTGAGCTCAATCTAAATCGAAGTGAAAAACAATGTTTTTTACTAATAAAACCACAATTATTTTGCTTTAAACTTCTCTTAACAGAAGAATAAGAAAATTTAATATTTTCAGCTCACAAATAGGTTAAAAATCATTTTTAAAATTTTCTAAGCAATAAAGAGAAAGGTCTGCTTCATTTTATTTAGTCTTAGAATTCATACCAAACGATGTAAACTTGAATTTGTTTTAATTTACTAAAATTTCATTTTTAGCTTTAATTTGATGTATTGTTTGTAAGTTTAAGTTAACTCATAAAAAATTAGGCTTTTAAAATCTCTGTAATTCAGTGCAACGCTACAAAGTATATTTTATTTATTACTTATTATTTATACCTGTATTTTAAAGAGCATGAGGACTTACATGTTGTAGAGATTATATCTCATTTGCCAGAAAAATTTTGCTTTAGGTTTAGTTTTTGGAAATTTTTTAACACTTTTATTTTCTACAAACACAGTGGATATCAATTACACTCAATCTCGTTTATAGTGAGTGATGGCCACACTCGGCGCTGGCGCTTAAGCTCGTGTGCATTATTAGTAACTTTTTAGTAATCCCGATTGTAAAGAAAACAAAATTTTTGAAAAACCTAATGAAAGATTGAGCACTTGGAAGATAATAATTTTTCTTCAAGAATAATCACATATTTAAATATAAGGTATTATTAATGCAGCATTGCCAACTTTTGCTCATTTCAAAACTGGACAAAAATATCAAAAGGGTGACCAAGATAAACTTTTTTGGGAAAATTGTGAAAAATCAAAGGGGGAGCATTTTTTGAAATTAGTAAAATTCATTGGAGTGATCAAGGTATACCTTTTCTAGAAAATTGGGTAAACTGAACTCGTTTCGAGATGTTTCTTGATAGTTAAAGACTCTTCATGTCTAATTATAAAATTTGTATTACAAAAAGTGCAATTAGCAATTTTAATACTTATAAGTTATAACACGCAAAAGAGATTTTTATGCATTGAATTTCTTTTCTATCAATATTCAAAAAAATTAGCAAATCATATAAATAAACGTCCAGTTGACTAAACTCTATAAAACTGGACAATAGTTTTGAAAACTGGACTGTCCAGGTGAAAACTGGACGGTTGGCAACGCTGGGTATCATGAGTACTGTACTTTATTGGCTTCAGAAATGTATAGTTTGCTTTTTCTTATTAACAAAGGAGACAAATTCTAATATATTGTCGAAAAAAATTCTGTGAGAGTTTAAACAATAAAACTTATCATATCAACAATGTTTTAGAAGAGCAATTTTTAAAAAATAAGCTGTGATAATACTGTATATCAAATATTGACTTACATTAAGTACTGAAATCACTGTCATGAGATCGTTGTATTCCCTAAATATAAAATTGTTCGATAATATTGTTGAAAGTATTTGTTACCAAAAGCCTCAGATCGCCGTAACATGAATTATGACATAATTGTAACAGTAATATGCATAACAAAAATAGTTCGCTTCTACTAAAAAAGGGAATCTCACACACATACCAAAAAATAGCAATAAATCTACCCTCTCCTCGCCTCTTATGCAAATTATATGACAACCATTTAATAATATTGTTCTGTCGGTCGGTCTATCTGTTTCTGTGTCTGTCGGTCTGTCTGTCTGTCTGCCTGCCTGTCTCTCTCTCTGATTTTTTTATAAGTTTTGTATCATTTGTATTGGAAATTTAGTTCTAAGAAGTCTTCTTCTCCCTGACACAAAAGAATTGTAGAAATTTAGATGCATTTATGATAATCATTTCTATTATTCAATTATCAAACTATTGTCCCATTTGCAGGTTCCAAACTATTTTTATTCAAGCATTTGTTCTGTATCTTTTGAAATCCTCTGGATCTCAAATTTTTGTTATAAACTGATAAAAACTTTATTACTTGATATTGTATGGAAAAGAAAATTTCTTTATTTAGTAAAAGACTATCCCTCTCACTCAAGAATCAGTTTTCTCTGTAATTTAGCCCAAACGCAGTTAAAATAAGTCTAAATGTTGGTCAGTAGTGCTTTAGCCAATATATCAGTCAGACTTACTGACTTTTAGTCTGGTTATTGTTATTTTCTTCAAATACATTGACAAATATATTGGTGTTAAGACCTTGACTTAAACGCCTTTTTATTTTTATTGCCTTAGGACTAAGTATATGTGTAACTCAACTGATCGAGAAATTGATTGAGATATTCGTTTTACACTATTTATTATTTAAACTAATTATATATATGTTTAGATTTTAGACATTAAATTATAAAAAAAATCAATACTTTAATTAATACATAATTTGATTGAAATAATTTCATTATATAGTAAAAGTTAATCTATCAATATATTAAGCGGTTCTCTCATGTCTATAGTATAATTAACTAATATACTAATACTTTTCATGTCTATAAATTACAGTAGTTTGAGGTTCTGCTGCGTTTTGCGGTCATTCCTCGTATAATTTTATTACACATTCATTTTGATTGGAGTCATGTTAATTAAAATCGATACATGAATAATAATTAATAATTAACTTATGTCTCAACTATTGACAATCAGTTGCATGAATTTGAAAAAACAAACAAAATGTTCAAATTACAAAAAATAATTTCTATTAAATACAACGCAAAACCCTATTAAAATATTTTAATGAACTTCAAATTTTCAATATTATTCTGATTTATCTTATCAACGAAGATAACACTCTCAAAAAAAGTTTTCAAGGAATTCATAATCATTCAAAAATATTTATTAAATCAAAAGTTAAAAATCATAAAATTACTAACACTTTATAGTTTGTTTAATTTGGAGTAATTTCACGTTTAAATTTCATTATATTCAAAATTACATACAGTTTTGTCTTAAATGGAAGTTTGAAGTAAATTAATTGTGAGCACAATCATATTGTCAAAAAGTTGTGATTTTTTAATTGTTAAAATAGCTCAAAATAAAAAAATTATTATTA
Source organism: Nanhermannia elegantula (assembly GCA_034699485.1). Lineage (NCBI taxonomy): Eukaryota > Metazoa > Arthropoda > Arachnida > Sarcoptiformes > Nanhermanniidae > Nanhermannia > Nanhermannia elegantula. The sequence goes on from JAQGCH010002571.1 coordinate 4,283, forward strand.
TTCAGTAATTTTAAATGTTATATCATATAAATTCATAACTTATTAGTATTAAATCACTTCGAAATTCATAGATTTCAAAATAAATAATTTCTGTTTACCTGTTTCTAATAACTGATATTATAAAAATTACATAATTTTTTTAATATTTTATTATTATGTTGTCATCATTTAAAAGGAAATCATGGATAACTAAATAAAAGAAAATATACATTAAATGATGAGAAATTAAAAAAATATGTCTAATTTAAAATGAAGAATGAATTCTCAAAAATCAGTTTCTAAGTTTGTGTTTTTATCATCGTTTCAAACACTTAATATATTTATAAAAATTTTGATAGTTATGAAATAACATTATGTTATGTATCACTTAATATTTATTATGTTAGGGTAGCTGAGGATTGTACTAGAATTAAGTTTCCATTTTAAAAATGTTAATTTTGTTCATTTATTTTTATGCAAAATAAATGTTTTGATCGAAAACTGATCGAAGTAACCGAAACAAAGTTTCTTTGAATGTAAAATTGCTTTTTGAATTTATGCCCTATTTTGAAATTAAACAGATATTAATTTTAAAATTATGCATTTTAAAGTCCAGTCACAATTATATAAATATAATTTATATAACTTGTATATAAATGATAAGATGAAAAATTGGGATTAACGTAATTTAATAAAAAAGCTTAAAGTAAGTAAAATTATGAAACTGATTCATAAAACAACTGCACATTCGCTAAAACAGTGGATCGGAATTACATGTATTCTCTTTATTATTAGATTAGATTCTCTGTCAGTGTAGTAGTAGTAAAGCTAATAGAGATATTGTTTTGCAACACGCAAAAAATGAGAGAAAGAGAGGGAGAGATGAAGAGGAAAACAACTATATCATGTCGACTAAGAGATCAATAACCCTTTTACGACATGCTGGCCAGTGATGGTCTAACATTTGCTTGTGTATAAGGACTCAGTAGGCTATTGGGGAACATTAGGGATGTTTTGCCAACTGCCATAACAATAAGGGTATCTCTGTTTTTTCTCATTTATTGTCGTATTCAACATCACTTTGTTTTAAGAGTTATTTATTTTCCCTGAAAAAACAAACTTCAATTTTAAACATTCAAATCTCTATGCTTTAAAAAAATTTCGTTGTATTATTCATAGATATTATTTTTTATTATAGCAATAAATGCATGTTAATAAAGAACCCCTCCCTCGACATTATATTGATTTTTCTTTTTTCTCTCATCTCATCCCTCAACTATTGACGGCCAGTCAATATTGAACAAAGACCAGAGGGTAAAAAGGGTTTATTCGGCTCAGAAAAGGATTCTCTATATTCTGATTCATTCGTTTTTTCTCTCATAGATTTTCTATTATCTAAAGGTTAGCCAAAATTTATTGGAACAGTGGAATTAAATTCTCTTTAGAAACTTTTATTAATTCAAATTTAATAAAGACAGAAACATGAACTTCAATATATCTTTTATCTTATCATTTTAAAGTGTATTAACATATTTTTTCATTTCAACAATAATGAAATACACACATTCAAAAATCAAAGAATCCCTTATCAATACTGTACTGTACTGTATAATACTGCATATAATATAAAAAGTTAACTCTTTATTGAAAATATCTGTTATTGAAAACATTTGAAACAAATTTAAGATAAAATCCATACTTTTGGTTATATTAACCTTAAATTTATTAATGATTTCAATAAATAATTGAAAGCAATAAAAAAGTGAACTCAATTAGAATAAATATTTATAATTAAACTCAATATATAATTTTAAACGTGATTTTTGCATATTTAAAATGATTAAAACTTGAGTTTTATTTATAGTTCTGAACTACTTTAAAAGTGAATTAAAGACAAGTTCATCTGACACTGATCTGACACATTTGCACTTTGTTTCTTATAATCTTCATAACAACACAAAAATAGGTCATTGAACAAAAGCTTATTATTTAGTCAACTTTTAAGACTTTTTTTAAGATAATACCTGTAATTTCTTCTTCACGATAAGTTATTAATAATTGTCTATAAAAATGAAGAATGTTATGATAAATATGGTGATTCCTATCAGGATAAGTAATAAATATGCCTATAAAATAATATTATAACTTATTTTCAATTCATTCACAGGTGGGAAAAGATGTAAAAAATGTTAATTTAAATTTTGCAATTTTATTGGCAAATATTTTGGGAAAATGAAATTAAAAAAAAGAAAATTTATAATAATTTTATTTTTAAATAATAATTTTTGGAATGCTTATGACTGAATTCCATGATATGCTTATTAACTGTAAAAATATGTAGCACAGCACAGAGCTCTCAATCTTCATCAGGAGGCTCAGAGACAAACAATATTCAGTAATCAAAAAGCTTCTCTCAAATGATAACAATCCCCTTTTGATCCGGAATATTCACTAAATCCTAAATAGAATCCCATCATTGATTTGATTTCTGTCTCTTTTATTTTCAATATCATCTAAAGGGGTGTTTTGAAAGCATAATAATAGGAAAGTGTTGGCATATTTTTTAGACCCCACTCTCTCCGGCAATTGTTATCCCTTACGATCCTTTAGAGCATCTGTTGTCAACTCTCGTTTCCTCCTTTTTTAATGTCTAACGAGCCTAAAAATGCTATACACATCACTCCTCTAACAATCAAATACCGGAACTATTGTCACAATGTTTTATTATTGTTTTGGCTGTTTTTGATTGTTGTTAAAAGTTTGGATGTTTAAAGAGATATTCAAAATATATTGAAAGTAATTTAATTGTTATATAATATGGAATCGTATGGAATCGTATGGAATCGATCTGAATCAGAATCTTATGAATGAAAAAATGCATAATAATTGAAATGAATAAACAAGATTTGTCATAAATATGTTTTAACTTAAAATGATTTCTCTCGAGTCTCGATGTCATAGAGATATTAATCATTGACGATATTTTTCTGATACATTTTGTCGGAGTGGCGGTTAGTCTCCGAGGAGACCGTATATGAAGCAAAACACGAAATAACGCCATTAAAAAGATTATCGACAGTAAAAGCACTCCGTTTTGGATCGAAAATGAAGATCAAAAAGAAATGGTAAATAACGAGCGAATATCTATTGGACAAAAATGTGAGTCCACTTTCTCACTCTCTCTGCTCTGTATTGAACGGGTTTTGACCATCATTTCTGCCTCACTCACGAACCTATGACTCACTCTTTTATGTATATAAGAGTTTAGGAAACTGGACATATTAGGGCTCAAAAAACCTCATAAAAGTAGTAATGCATTTCTGATCTCCACTTTCTATGAATAATATGACCATTTATTTGTTTGTATTTCACAACTTTTGCATCAGAGCTAACATTTAAATATTTTACTATACCATTAAATCATTGAAAGCACTTCCTATTGAGCTATACTGTAATCAAATCAAATGAATCGTTCATTTTTATTACCAAAGTTTACATTAAATCATTAATAACTTAAAAACAGTACATTTTTGCTAATTTGGATCATTTCCTTCTTTAAAATTTAAAGTTATTCTTCTTTTTGAAGGATTTCTAGCTCTTAAGTGAAAATCTCTATACAGACACAATCTGGTAAAGCGTTTATACTATATTTAATTGATATTATTTTGATATAGAAATAAAATCCGTATAAAAGTTTTGATACTTTCTTTGGTATTGATATTTTAGTTAAGCCGCTGTTGAAGTTTATTTGAGTTCATGATTAAGTCAAACGAATTGGAAAAGTTTACTCAGAAAAAGGATATTACGAAATATGAAAATATTCTCAATCAAATTGTGAATTATTTGCACTAAAACGTGAGGATATGAAAGCTTCCGTCGAATAACAGCAATCTAAATACAAAATATAGAGATGAGATTCAATTAATAAAGAATGAGTTAAAACTATAATTTATTTGCAAACTTCTATTACTAATAAATTACAGAGATTTGAATAAACACTTCCGTATGTTCGCTAATACTTAAAATTTGAAAGTTAGTCATTAAGCAGTATTTGAGTACAGTATGAATACAGCCATATATTTTCCTTTTCACTCAATAGTTACACTACAGTATAGTTTCAATGGTAGGTATTGGTCAGTATTAGAGTCACAGTGAGCCATATATTGGACATCTGGTGGACATGTAACTTCGCCTCAAGCCAATTTGAGTGATGCACAACAGCATACACAAAAAATTTGGAGCTTTTGCAAAAAGTTTTGTAAAATACAGTACAACAAAAGTGTAAACTTTAAAGAGGGATACTTTTTGTCAATAAGTTTTCGACCTTCAAGTTTCAATTGAGTTGAACGAAACCCTATTTTTCAATTATTTATATTCTTTACTGTATACTAACTTGAAATAGTAGACTAAAGGCTTCTGAAAACTCTAATAAGCTAAAGGTTTAAAAAAGAAAAATCAAGAATAAATATTTAAAAAAGATATAATTTTTATTTCAAATATTTTTCCAAAAACACATAAATAACAGTATTCATTAATAATTATTTTTAAACTTTACGATTGTTTTAATTAAATATATTTGAAGTGACTTCAGAATTGGTAAAATGAAAAATGCTTTCTGCATAATATTGCATAATATGATGACAATTGAACTTAAAAAATAATATTAAACAATAAATATAATAATAAATTTACTGCGAATAAAAGAGTAAATATATATGAAGAATATTAAAATCAAATTAAATAAATAATTGATGAAAGTAGAGGTAATGGTCTATTCAAATGCTTAAATGCTCAATTACTGCATAGCACACAAAATACCATTACTAAACATCATTTAGCAAACAATTAAATAATGAGAAATTAATTATTAGAACGATTGGGTTGTCTTCTTATGAAAGAGCCTCTAATGATATAAACAAAAAGGAATATATCCAATATTTCTATGACTACTTACAAGTTACATTTTTAATCATAAAGCTAAATACAATATTTTAAGTTTTAGTTCTTTTACAATATTTAAAGTATTGATCACAAACTCAGTTTTGTTTAATATTAAAGAGATTATCAAAGTTTGTTAACAATCAAATATTAAATACTTTAAATTAATTCAATTTATATCCACTGAAATGAAAGCAATTACAGTATAATTAATAAACACTTTAATGATGAATATTATTATTAAAAGTAGGAAAGTTTTGGGGAACATAAATACATGATCTCATGAAAGTTCGATTATTTGTGATATCGTTGATAATAATTTTTATAAATAAACGTCAAATTCAATTACAAGTGTGTCTCAGTATGTATTATAATTGATTGTGATGTCGAGAAATGTCCAGAAGTGAGACAAACATTCGCTAACATATTATATAACTTAAATATAGTCATTAATAAAATCTAAGTTTTGATTAATAGCATTGTTCTCTCGAAATATTTAACAATTGTGCAAAAGTTATTTTCTATTGATATCATTTGAATGTGAATTTGATACAAAGTATACAAAAAAAATATAAAATTTTTAATTAAATAATTGCCAATTCATTGAAAAACTTGAATTTGTTAAGATTTAAAACAGAGATTTGATGCTAAAGTATAACTATTTGATCCTCTAATCTAACATTTAATTAAAAAGATTATAAGACATATACTGCGGATATCTTTGATGAGTTACATAATTTGAGACTCAAGATTAGACTTACTAAGGCTGTCTCGACCGATAAGAGTTGATACAATCAATCCCAAAAATAAAGGGGAAATCTTACTTAACATATATACTTAACTGTAAAACATATAATATAAACTTAATAGAAAACAGTGTTATACATGAAAGTATATATGATAAAGTTGCCCTTTATTTTTGGGTTTGATTGTACCATTAATTATCTCAATTTGAAACATAATGTCTTTTGATTTGGATTACATAGAATTCAGTGTCTTTAAGTATCATAAAAGTATTGAAATCATTGAAACTAAACTGATATACTTATAAATCCTTTTTCATAAATAATTTTACAGTAAAGTAAATTCTTAAATTAGCGCATATAAAGCACATCTCTGTCTTTACAGACTGTGAACAAAATATGGTTTGTCTCAAAGATAAATTATGTATGAGAGTAAAGAGCAATACTTCATGAATGGAAAATTTATTTAATAAGTTCATTATTTATCTTTGAAATTCACCATATTTTCAGAATCACTCTTTACTATATAATACTTCGGCAGATCAAAAAATCCAATAGTTTTACTTTTTGTGTTACTACTACTGTGAATGTGAAACGAATGTGATTTTTTATTATAGCAATTATTCGTATGCTATTAGATAAGCAAATATATAGTTAGTTTATACAGTTATACTATCAATAATAAGTGGAATCATAAGAGCTATAAAATGCAAAAATTTTCACTCTTCAGAACACTAGAATAAATGTTTTAAAACTTGGTTAAACAAAAGTTGACACTAAAAGATCTCTAGTTTTTAATTGAATATTAATTGAGAATATATTTTCAGTTAGTTTGAGAATAATTATAAATTGGAGAAATGACACACCAGACTACAACCTTACAAGCTTTGATGCATTTACTCAAAGGGTACAGATTAACTTCCTATGTTTTCTTATTTTTTTTCTCTCTGTATATGCTCTGCTCAAATTGGTTTCTATTATCTTATTTTAATTTTTATTTTAGGTACATCGGAACGGGCATCTTAGGTCTTATAAATTCAATAATATATGTTTTCGCTCAGAAAATCAATGAGTTTAATTATATATTATGTTTTATTAAATAACAGCAATGCCTAAAGCCTTTTCTGATGCGGGAATTGTAATTGGATGTATCGGTACACCAATAATTGGTGTGATGTGCAATTGTTGTATTCATATGCTTATAGATATTAATAAGCATTTGTGCCAAAAATTAGGTTCAGAACCAATGGATTACGAAGAGGTATAAGATTAAAATAATGACTTTTCAAGTTTTATTACTTTTATAGTATAGCTTACAAAATAAAGATCTAGACCACTACTGATCCATGTTTTCCTCTAATGCCTCATATAATTAATATATTACTATATGAGTATCTGATGAGTATAAGGTAATAGAGTAAACCTGGATCAGTAGTGGTCTAGATCTTTATTTTATAAACCATACTGTTTATCAGATGGCTGAAAAATCAGTGAGCAATGGACCAAAATGCTTAAGAAAATACTCAAAGTTATCTCGATTTATTCTCGTATTATTTTTAATTTTGACGCAAATTGGGTTCTGTTGTGCATATTCTCTTTTCATTGCAAACAATCTCAGAAAAGTAAGAATTAGTAAATCACACTTTGATAAAAAGTGGAAATCCAAAACTTTTTACATTAAAATAAAAACAACACAGAGTTATTACAAAAAAAATTAACTTAATCCTCAAAAATAGATTTAAGAGTTAAATGTAAAGTGAAATTTTTATCATTACAGTTCTCAATGAACCTAAATTTATTCCGTTCAGCTTCAATGCCGATACAATATTATTTACTAATAATGCTGCCATTTATGATACTAATAAACTTTATCAAAAGTATTAAACACCTATCAATTGCTTCGACGTGCGCTAACGTTATACAACTGGTGAGTCTTATAATAATTGTCTACAATTTAGTCATCGATTTGCCGCCGATTTCCTCTCGAACCTCATTCGGAGATAAGTTGCCATTATTTTTCAGTACAACAGTATTCACATATGAAGGCATTACAATTGTAAGTGTTTAAGCGGAAGTGGAAGTATTATACAATTCTCATATTTAAATAGAAAATTATTTACAAGATTTTGTTGAATTTGATTAAATCAATGAAATTACAAACACCTAATATTGGCTAATATTAAAACAATATATAAATATATGAACTCTTTTTTATAGACAATGCCTTTGTACAGATCAATGAAAAATCGAGAAAATTTTGGGAAACCTATTGGCGTTATTAACATCGCTATTGTAGTAGTGATTGCACTTTACACTACTATTGGATTTTTAGGTTATTTAAAATATGGCGACGAAGTTGAAGCTAGTATTACATTATCACTTCCTAATGAGCTTTTA
>JAQGCH010002572.1:0-12338 GCA_034699485.1 Nanhermannia elegantula
CTCTATACTGTAGTCTAACTCAATGATTCACATGTCTTATTGGTGACTAAAAACTATTAGCGCTTATGTATAAAGTATAATGTATACTATTACTCGTTATTTTGTTCTACAGGAGCTCTCATTTTCACAAAGCTTTCAAAAATCCAAAACAGTTGTTGTACAGTATATTAAGCTAAAGATGTTTTTCTCAAAAGTAGTTCATTTCTACGATTTAATAGCCTTCATATTATAAACCTATCTCTCAAATTACAGAATTTAATTATAGTAACATGATTACCAAAAATATGCGCTTAATAAGATTTAATCCAAATGTGACATATTTACTAATCCGTCGAGCATTGATTTAGATTATTTTTGAACATAGCTTGGTGATCAGTCAAATTGTATGAGTTGTATGTTTTATGTAAAAAGAAATTTTCCAATCATATCTATCAATCAATCTATCTAGCTATCTATCTAGCTATCTATCTAGCTATCAAAATATGATAATTTCTTCCTCAACATGATTTAATTTAAAATATCATATTATATAATAATACATAATATTATTATATAATAAGACCATATTTTTTATTTCGCGCATTTACTGTGCGTGATAGGACATCGATTTAGATTATATTTGTTTATACACTTTTATATAAACCCAAATCCTCTCTACCTTTTGTTTATTTTCGAGTTACAACTCTTACTCCTTAATGTATCCAATGATTGATTTTGATCTGAATTCGTTTCTCAGATGAATAATGAAAGTAATAGCAGTATAAGTGAACTTAATTTAATGAATAGTTTTGTATGACTTGCATTCATTAAATGATGATTAAGATAAAGAAACAACATTTTTCTTTACTTGAATTTCAATTTTTGTGATAATCCAATTCAAGCGGAATGAAGAAGATTGAGCCCATGCACACAAAGCAAAACAGAGTATACATACAAACTGTAGGATGCATTTAAGCAGAAAGGGTCAGACTTTGATTGGGAATTAGTAGAGTAACCGCAAACCATTTCGTATCATATTCTGTGAAATCAATTTTCTAGTATTTCAATGAAAGTTATAATTTGATGTCAAACAGTTGAAAGAAGTCGAATAGTTATTGTTAGACTTTATTATTGATGCGCGAAAGCATATAAAGCCTACAATTGAATTCCAGTACAATAAGAGTATACTTTCTACGCAAAGTGTATCATACATTAAGCCCAGCCGTTATTTCAGATTATCTCCGTTTACAATAAGTATTCTAGTGAATGATGCACTAAGATTACAGTGCACGACATCTCAAACCATAGAATCTCAATAGATTTGGATCTATTGAGTGTTTTGCTCTATAGAGGCATGAATAACATGAATGTAATTCAAATGAACTTCTATTATCTCATAACAAGTGACACTTTTTGATTTTATTTTTCTATTTGCAGGAAAAAATTGAATATTTCTTTTTGGTAGTCTTCACAGTCGAATGTTTTATGAAAATTATCGCATACGGATTGTTCATGCATTCGGGCGCTTACTTGAGAAGCGCTTGGAATCTACTTGACTTCATAATAGTTGTTATCGGGTAAGTAAATACTCTTTAGTCTCATATGTAAAACAAGTCATTCGCTGAACATTGTTTAGGTATTCATACACTTACTGTAAGCCCAAAATCTTCGACCCGTTTGAGTTTTTCAGCCGCCTTAAAAATTTGAGAATTTAATAAAATACTAACATTTTGGAAAATTTCGGATTTTTCATAAAAATCGAAAAATTAGAAAAAATTGTTGAATTTTCCGATTTCTCGGATCATAAATATCATGACTCTGATAATGAATAATTTAACTTTTTGGTCGTGTTGTCAAATAATTGAACTTTTTTGCAATAATAATGTTAAACAATATTATGTAAACAAATGAGCGCATTTCAATACTTTTAGAATTGAGATTTTGTTAAAATAAAATGCTAAAATTTTAGCGAATTTCGGAAAAAATCATATTTTTCATAAAATTGGGAAAAGGAAAAATTCTCATTTTTCGGAATATCGGAACATAGGCTTATTTGACTCATTATTTGATGATCGGTACTCATTTCACATTTTAAGAAAAAAGATTGCATGAATAGAAAAAAATTGGGATTTCCTAAAAAGTAGAGACTCTAGTAATGACACCGAAAATATTTGAGTCAGAATATTGCCAATAAGGTAAATAAGATCATTTAACCCAATGTATGGAATACATATGTATTTATTTACCATTTAAGCCAATAAAAAGTTATGTCTTAGTATTTAAGTAGTATTGTATGCAAAAGTAATACCCCTTACAAACACCTTTTGTTTCAAACTTTGAGTGCTTTCGGCAAAAAAGTGTCTAATTTGGAGTTAGATTTTAATGTACTTTATTATAGCAATTAATGATAAGTACCATTACTTATTGGTGAAAAATCTTTCAGAATTAGGAACAAAGAACAGCAAAAATATGAAAAGAATTTAAATATTAATTTAAACATTTTTGGTCTTAAACATATTGAAAATTGAATTTAATTTAATTAAAGAATTTTAACAAAATATTAATGATTGAAAATGAAGTGAATTTTAAAAGGAATTTTCATTATTTTCTAGTCATATGAAATTTTAAAATAGGCAATTTTTGGACATTTGTGAGAATAATTGAAAAGTTTTTATTATAATTAATGCAACTCATTTGTTTTAACCAATAGAAATCAATATAAGCAAACTATTTTAGAGATTTAAGAAATTGGTTAAACAATTAAAACCAATGACTGGCATATTTGCGACGTTATGTTGTAAGGCATTTCACTCGTAAACAAGTGTTTTTTAATTAAAAATTTTATTAATATTTATTTTTAAAGTACAAATTGTCAAAAATCGCCAAAAAAGACATTCAAACAAAACCCAATTCATTGGATTTTGTTATAACAAGGATTTTTTGAACTGATTAGAATTTAATTCTTAGTATATTAATGTTTAGAGAATTAGAGGTAACGACCGATTTTCAAAAAAACCATGACTTTAATTATGAGATACTTTATTTAGCCCAATGGTAAACATTAGAGTTATGTCATAGATAGCATTTATTTAACTTTCAGATATTGTCTCTGATGAGAGCTAAATCACCGAAGGCTATGAAACCTCTGTTTAATTTTAAACAAAGCACAAGTTTTTAATTTGTTATCCCCCTTTTGAAGTGAATATTTCACTGTTTATTCTCAAAATGTTGGGTTTTCGAAAGTTTTACAAGAGATGATTAAATTTTTTTAATTATCTCAGATTAACGATAAACGAAATTAATAATAAAAACGCAAAGATTTGTTCTAAACAATGAAATAGTTGCTGACAATCAAAATGAGATGTACAGAGCCGTATCAAATGTGTAAGCTATCAAATATGTATCATAACCAGGCTCGCCAAGCTCCTTCGCGTCAGGGGGTGTAATTCTGAAAAATTTTTAAATTCTAGGGGGGGGGGTAGACTCATCGGTTTTATAAGATAATTTTTTCACAAAATCAATTTTTCGGCCAAAATTATTTTAAAAAAATATAATTTCCGTCATTTTATAAATTGATTTTTTCGCCTAAAAAAGCATGATAGCGGGAAAACTCAGCGATTATCTATGGCAATTTTTTGAAAAATACGTTTTGCGCCAAAATTTCAAAATTAAATGTATATTTATTTTATTAAATATAAAATTTTGCGTTAAAGAGATATATCTTGATTTTCAAATAAATAAATCTACAAAAAGTTCAAAATTGAGGAAAATCTCGGGGGGGTCAAGATTTCCAACTTTCCAGGGGGTCTACACCCCCGCCTTGGCGAACCCTGATCATAACATTGACACATAAGGTTATTAAGGGATATTTGAGATTCAGTTAGCATTTGATTCCCAACATATTAAAACGAGTTATAGAAAATTACTATAAAATTACGCTTTCATTTAATAAAAATTCTTAATTAATTATTATTGAAATTAATGAATTTGTTTTGTTGATATTTATGATATATTATACCTATTCTGTAATGATTTTATTTAAATTTTATGAAATATTATATTAGAATCAAATCTAAGTTTCAAAATGTTACGATTCATATGTGGGTCAAATGGAAAAGAGCTTTTCTAAAAGAGCCTCTGACAACATTTCTAGAAAGTTATTTTCAAGAGATATTAGATATTAATTCATTAAAAATTTGTAATCAAATCAAAACTTATATAAATTCAATAGCAATTAAATATAACTTACTCTTTAGTATAATGTAAATGAAAATTATCTGAAAAAAGAATGACTTGAATTGACATAAAGTACTGATATATGAACAGAACCTACTAACAAAACGTTTGTTCAAGAAGTGATATGTCTAGTGTTGAGTTACAAGTTGAGTCATAACAATTAAATCTAGTTATATAACAATTTGAATTAAGTCAGGTGTTCGGTCAACTGAATGGCGCGCATAGAGCGCTAACTAATGTCAATTGTCATTTCGGATTATTTCGGGTCATTTCCTTCTCTATTTAACTGTATATGCTATTAGAGACATCTTACACATTGAAAAAGATATAAGTTTTCTATTATTTAGTAGAAAATAATAATTTAAACCTTTCTTTCATTAGTCAATAATATATAAAGTTTTAAAATGAAGTGAAAAATCGTAAGTAAATTTTAAATACGAAACATGAGTTTGAAGTTCTAATTATAGCTTGTTTTGAAAATGAGTTCGATTAAAGTTGGAATGAGATAAGAAAACATGCATTTAATGATTATTTTCGGGTAATAAACAATTTTAAGTCTTTAAAATAAAAATAAATATAAAATTTTCAAATATGGTTAAAAAGTGTACTGAAGGGGAAAATGTAGATATTAACACTTTCTGACACTTTGGAAAAGAGTTTGAATTTTAAAATGTTAATGAGCTTTCAAAGCCAGTGTCAATTTTTAAAAATCAAATAAATTCAAATTTTATTAAAAATTATAAAGATTATACGTTTGAGGCTCGACTTGAGGATCATATTTGAGCATAAGGCTCATACTCTTAGATCTTAGAGCCTAGGCTCATTAGGCTTAGGCATGGGCTCCATGGTTTTGAGCCTAGATTGAGGCTCAAACTGTTTAGCCTGAAGAGCCTGTATGAAAACTTGACAGAAATATGTGATAATGTGATATTTTTTGTATTATGGTTTTGCTGAAAGGATACCAAATTTGCGCTTTATTTGATGCGAGCGAGAAAAGTTGATATTAATAGTTTATTTATTAGATTATGTAATTTAAGGAAGCACCCATTTTCAGCGCCAAAATATCCAAACAGAAATATCATAGTAGACTTTACCTCAAATATATTATCAAGCTTATAATCTATATTGTCAAAAATAATGTACGTTAGTTTGTGAACTATTTCTTAATAATGTAATTTCTTTTTCCATTCAATTAATAATAATTGCATTTGTATTTATAATAATATAATTAATATTTCATTTTAAATTATTTTAATATTCAAATGCACTGTAGATTCTATATTAATCCTATTTAGTCCTTTATTTTCTAAAATCGTTTAAATTGGATTTGACTTTTAGAAAATTTTTATGACAAAATTATTAATCTTATTGAAAATATTTGAGTTTCAGTTACAAGTCAATCTCGTTTATAGTGAACACTTTTATAGTGAATACCCGCTTATAGTGAACGATTTTTTCAGCTAAAATGAATTAAACACATATATAACTGTTCGGTTATAGTGGATACCCGATTATAGTGAACGATTTTTGCGGGACCAACCCGCTCACTATAAACGAGAATGACTGTATAGTTTTGGAAAATTTTAGTTTTTTGGTTTCAATTTTTAAAAAATTGAATTTCAAAAATAAATTATTACATTGTTAAAAAAATTACATAAACACGGACTTACATAATTTTCATAAATTTTAAATTATAAGCTCGCAAATATATTTTGGATAAATTTGTCTGCGCGGATATTTTTGCGCTCAAATTGGGTGGAACCGTAATTTAATAATTGCACTTTTTGGTATCCTTTCAGCGAAAACATTACACTTTAGGTTTTTTATTACAAATACAGAATATGTTCTGTAAATACAAAACAAAGTATAAAAATAAATAAATGAATCATAAATCATAAGGCTTTCAATCGGTTTACTTAGCATTATATTGACTCGACTTTAACAATGATAGGTTGAGCTTTAATTTGAGGCTCCAGGCTCATGGTTTAAGATTATCAAGGCTCTTTATTAATTTAGAAATATTAATTAAATTTGACCTAAAATTTTTTAACCGAAAACACTTTTTAAGCTATAAATATTTTAGGATAAACATAGTAAAGTATAGTATAGTATCGCTTCTTACTTTTGTTTATCATATTATCGTATTTGTATCAGATTTGTATTTTAATTTCTAAAATCTTGTTATACTCTGAAGTATACTCAGTATCTGCTCTGTATATGTTAAAAATGAAAGATAGATATGTCTCCAATACTACAGTACCTGTACTTTCTACTCATATACTGTTATACTGCCTTTAGTGTGAATCTCTATATCCTTAGGGATAGTGTGTATTATCATCAAAAATTATATTCTTGAGTGATTTTAGTCTTCTTGCGAGTTAGTGTTGACAGAAAATAAATTAGAGTTTTCTGTAAAGTCAAAAGCAATACATTATATTTATTGGTTTATTTAATATACATTTACAATACATGACTCGTTTATTGATCTTTTAAAAATGGCACAAACATCAGATATAATACTTTTGTTTTTTATTAGAGGTCCGCATTACCCTGTTATTGTCGGTCACTCTAATAAAGCCTCAATTTCTCTAAAAATGTTTAACTGTTATCCACTCATGTTTATAGACCTTTATCATAATACTTGCCTAATACAGGTCATACATTTGCATATCAACGAGAGACTAATTTACAAATTAATCTTTCGAAGAACCAATTGTATAAATTAAAATCATCGCAAATTTCTATTTAATTTATTGCATATTATTGTAAACATTTACAGTGATCCCAAATGACACTTTCTTACATTATTTATAATATATTTAATGCTATTATGGAAAGTATCATTTCGAGAACCAAACCCGTCTTAATTGTTTGTATTAAGTTATAAAATACTTTTTTTCACTTGAAATAATATTTTTTAATTTAAAAAAATATAGATAAATAATAATATTAATGCACAATTTGTCAAATCTGATTAAAAATAGAAATAAGTTTTAGTTTTAATTCAAATTTATAATTAAATTAGTGCTTAATTCTATTGAAGAGTTACATTATCATTAGATTTGATGCAAGTGTAACAATATGATTAATTGCTAGCATAACATATCATGGATTTGTCTACAAATATTTAATTTAAGTAGTTATAATTACTATTATTAAATTAAAGATCTCATACCAATTAAGCACAAAGTATTCTCTTGGGTTTCAATTCTCTTATATTGAAACCTTGTTTTCAAGAAAAATAAAACTCAATTATATTTTAGGAAGATTTAAGGCTAAATTAAAGTTAAAACTTAAATCTCTTAATTATGAATATTTAGAGATTAAGAATTTTGTGGCTTTTGCTTTATTCTTATGAAAAAAGTATAGAAAGAAACCCTTAACTATATGATAAAAACGAAAAGCATGATGAAAGCCTCTAATAAAGTAGAATCTAATGAGACAGATCTTCACGCAACAGAATCATCATTTTCTATAGGAAATTACAATACAAACATAAATAAAAGCTTAATGTTTTCTCACTTTACTAACAACTGATAGTTATGTCTGAAAACATTAACTCTAATTATTTGGTAAAAACTTAAAACAGTTGACTCTATCTTAAACGCATGCATAGCAGGTCTTTTGACTTGAGCTTTTATTTTGATAAGACTTATATATTAGTAGATAAATAAATATTATGATAATGAAATGAATTACCTGTTCATTTTACAAAATATAGGTTACGTCTAATAAAATAACATGAAAACAATGGAAGAGTCTCTTCCATTTATCAGTACAATTCTTGTTTTTCACTATATTTGAGGAAATAAGAGATTTCTTTTTATTGAAATAATCCTTTGTATTGAAATGTTAATACTCGTAAATAACAATTCTATACTCTATATACAGGTATCTATAGTATACTTTTTAATTGGATTAAAAGCTAGAATTTTATTTTTTCTGTATCAGAATCTGGATAATAAAAATAATTAGAATTCATATCATATTTAATGAAATATGATTATCAATTTAGATAAAGTTCAGAGATCATGTGATTCTATGATAGTTGAACATAAACACTGCTACAAAGCTAACACTAATATTATAATTTGGTCACATTTCTTATAATCAATGCGCGACACGTGTCAGTGATAAATGGATTCAATGAAAGCTTCATTTTATAAAATCTAATGCCATTTCGTTTAGACGAGAACTCTATCGACAAATAGATAATATTGGATAATAGTTTAAGATTATATGCAAATTGTGCTTTAGAGTAGAGATGAATCTATTGCCAAAAATTGTCGCCCACTTTTGAGCCCGACCTTTCACCAGAGGTTTTATAATTTAAATATAATAACATTTTTTATGTTTATTCTATCATTTTAGTAAAGTATATATTCAAATGAGATTAAATCGAAGTTTGATCTATGAAAAAAATTTTATTCACTTTTACTTAATCTAAATTAGATCTACATTCGGTTTATATCAAGTCTGCATAATTGAAATTTCTTTCACTGAATAAATTAGTTGCAAGAACTGAATGAACAAATTCTGAACAAATTGAGACAATATTGTGAGTTCAGGAAATATATTCACGAAAGTTAATACAGGGTGTAAAAAAAGGACTAATATATTTCAAAAATTTATTTCTCGAAAACTATTATAGATATTTATATGAATTTTTTTTAAATAAAGAAGAATAATGGGAGATTTTTTTTCATAGCATTCGATTTTTTAAAATACACATTGGCAGCGCTACAGTTTAATTAGTTAATATGGGCTTCTATGGATGTAATGAAGCGTCGTCTAGGGGTGAAAACAAAAAATCACAAAAATTACTAAAATTGCTCCCCTGATATCCTCGAACATTGACATCATTATTGGTACCATAACCTAACCATTTTTTGATATTTTTGCTTTCAACACTAAATGGCGTTTCAGTGCACTAATAGAAGACCATATTAACTAATGAAACTGTAGCCCGGCCAATGTGTATTAAAAAAATAATCGAATGACATGAAAAAAATCTCCCATTATTCTACTTTATTTGAAAAAAAATTTCATATAAATATCTATAATAGTTTTCGAGAAATAAATTTTTGAAATATATCAGTTCTTTTTTTACACCCTGTATTTAACGGATCTATTTTCAAATTTATATTTAATGGGTAATTATAATAAAAAGAAATTTATATTTTTGTTTCTTCACATTAGTCTTAAGGATCATAATAGGTTATAAGATATTTGAGGGAAAATTGAAACGATATGAATAAAATTGTATGTATTTTTGTATGTATTGTATTTAAAAACGAGTTACTAGAAAATCATTTTATTAATTCGCGTTTTACTGGTCGACTACTCCAATGAGAACCCACTAAACATTTCTATATCATTAAGATGACCCCTAAAAGATCAACATTTTAGCTCTAACCCGCCTCTGCGTTTTTAAGTAGCCCGATGTTCATCTCTACTTTACAGTGCAATTTCATGCACTGAATTATTCAATTTATTTTGTTATAAAACATGTGCAGTAATACTGATAATAAAAGCGAATGCAATTTTGCTTATTTATATGTATGTATAGACCATAGATAGACATATTTATTATTAAAAGCGGCCCACAATATATTTGTTTATTGAGGCATTGGACCAAAAATATTAATTCATTATATCTCTTTATAATTGCAACTTTTGCTCACATTTGTATTACTTTTTTAAACAATTCATTATATAGTTTAAACATTTAATTTTATAAAAGCCTTAAACGAGTAATTTTTAGTATTCCATCCGTTAAGTTGTTTCTATTTTATACAAATTGATTCAATCTTGAAAAATAAAGAGTCATTGCAAGAAAATTTAATTATAGTTTGAGGGCTAGATCTGGCTCTCGGGCCACTATTTGATGATCTATGAAATAGACCATAAGAGTTGGGGACATTCGAGACATTCGTTGCAGATTTTGAGAATGATATCAATATAATTTTAGTGCCTGACTGAGAAACATAAAAACAAAAATAAGATTGAAAGCATCCAAAAGCTAATTCTTTTATTCTGAACCCTAAATCTAAAAGTAATAACAATTTCTGATCATTCAATAAAAGTCAAATTGAATGCAATGTTATCACATCAAAATCTCATTAGTAAAACACGATTAAAGAACTTCGAGTGAAACTCATTTTTTTCAAATCTTCATTTATGAACTCAAATGTTGTCACCTTTTATCTCAAGTAGAAAAGGGCTTAAAAGAAAAGATTTTGTGTAATCACTAAATGAAAAAGTAAGCGTCGCTATGCTATGGTAAGTGTTATGATTAGAAACTCCAGAAACGGACTCTTCCCTATTTTTGCCGATATCCTAAAATAAACGGAAATAGACTTCAGGACACCCAATTAGCCCATAATTATCAGAATACAACATTTTGATAGTCAATATTTTGCCGATTTTCATGTTTAAATCCTTAATTTGCTATTTTAGGCCTAAAAACTAGTTTTAAATAAAACTTTCACTCAGATTATAAGATTTTTCAATGAAATTCCGAAAGGTTTAATTAAGTTAAAATCAGATGCTTCTCACAAGGGTTAAGGTTTAGCATTATGGTGACCACGTCTAATGGAGTCTAAACTGGTCATTCTCTGGATAGCTTCAAAATCAAAGGATAATTTTTGTTTAAATTTTTATTTTCAAAAAAATAAAAGGTAATCAAACACTTGATTTTTTTGAAAGTAACTCAAAATCTGGAAGTGTGGTCACTCATTTGGCACACAGAAAGATATTAAATAAAGATTCATTTATCAATAATGTGTTATCATTTCATTCAATTTGTTTTTTTTAATATTTACATAAGATCCTAATTTTGACGTTTAAAAAAGTATAAATTTTAAAATATGCCCAATGTTAGAGAAAGTTTGATTAGTAAACTCGAATAAATTGTTGCTCACTTTAATTTCAATTATTTAGCAATTAATTATTTGTTAGTTATTATTGTTTTGTACTGTATTTGTATTTTTTATTGTGTATTGAACCTCACAGATCCCTAATTGTATTTAGCAGAATTATTGATTTAGCTATTTTAGGGTTTTTGTCATAAATAAAGATTTGATTTGAAAAAAATGAAAATCTGTTCATTGGTCTCATGAAGCATCATTTTATTTTTTCTATTCTGAACATTTTTTTGGAGCTATTCCCTCCCTATTTTTCACTTTTTTTCCTATTCTGGGTCTCTAGTTATGATAGCTTACAGCGAAGGAAAATTCACATTAACAATAAATAGTTCTTTTTTCAATTTTCAACTCGTATTCTCTGGAGTTATAGGTTTTGTTATTCCCGTTATTAAGCTTTATTCGAAATATTTTAATGAAAATCCTAAAATAAAACGCTATAATGATTAATGTCCGCAGTCTGTTAAAGAGTTTGAGTCTAATGAAAATATTATATTTATTTTGTTAAAATAGAAATAGAAATATAATTCTATGATCGAGTGATGTGGAAGTTAGCATATTATTCGTTAATTTATAAAAATAATAACGTAAGCCCTCTAGAAATTAGAGTTTGATGTGCTATGCATTATCTTGTGTGTTAAATAATAGCATGGGTACAAACATTCATGACTTTTAATGTTCGTTAAGGTTGTAACAAATTTGAATAGACTTTTTTGTATTCAATATTTCTTTTCAATGAATGAAAGAGAAATTGTTTGTGAATCAATGTATTTTTATTTCATGCACAAACATACAGATTCATTCCAAAGATCTTATTTGAAGTCCTTTTACAGCTTTCAGTCTCATGAAATATTCAAAATTAAATCCATTCGGATAAGTCATTCAATGTATACGAAATTTTTTAGTACTGTCGAGTTAAAAATGTGATAAGTCCACAAAAATGAAGTGATACATAGCCATCAAATGTATGGGACAAGATTTTAATTTAAGTATTTATAGCATTAAATTGAAATTCAAAAAAAGTAATTTTTATTAAATTGATACCGAAGCTGATATTCAGTTATATATTTATTGCATTATTATAAATAAAATATTTAATAAAAATCAAAATATAAACAAATCCGGTTTAAGGAATATGATTAATGAATCGAATTATAATCTTGTTTTTCTGAATATTAAAAACTTGATATCATTATCTCG